>SEYY01020791.1:12500-66608 GCA_009176605.1 Armadillidium nasatum | reverse complement strand
GAATGAGAATGAAGAATGAGAATGAGAATGAGAATGAGAATGAGAATGAGAATGAGAATGAGAATGAGAATGAGAATGAGAATGAGAATGAGAATGAGAATGAGAATGAGAATGAGAATGAGAATGAATGAGAATGAGAATGAGAATGAGAATGAGAATGAGAATGAGACTGAGAATGAGAATGAGAATGAGAATGAGAATGAGAATGAGAATGAGAATGAGAATGAGAATGAGAATGAGAATGAGAATGAGAATGAGAATGAGAATGAGAATGAGAATGAGAATGAGAATGAGAATGAGAATGAGAATGAGAATGAGAAGAATGAAGAATGAGAATGAGAATGAGAATGAGAATGAGAATGAGAATGAGAATGAGAATGAGAATGAGAATGCTGAGAATGAGAATGAGAATGAGAATGAGAATGAGAATGAGAATGAGAATGAGAATGAGAATGAGAATGAGAATGAGAATGAGAATGAGAATGAGAATGAGAATGAGAATGAGAATGAAGAATGAGAATGAGAGAATGAATGAATGAATGAGAATGAGAATGAGAATGAGAATGAGAATGAGAATGAGAATGAGAATGAGAATGAGAATGAGAATGAAGAATGAGAATGAGAATGAATGAGATGAGAATGAGAATGAGAATGAGAATGAGAATGAGAAGAATGAGAATGAGAATGAGAATGAGAATGAGAATGAGAATGAGAATGAGAATGAGAATGAGAATGAGAATGAGAATGAGAATGAGAATGAGAATGAGAATGAGAATGAGAATGAGAATGAGAATGAGAATGAGAATGAGAATGAGAATGAGAATGAGAATGAATGAATGAGAATGAGAATGAGAATGAGAATGAGAATGAGAATGAGAATGAGAATGAGAATGAGAATGAGAATGAGAATGAGAATGAGAATGAGAATGAGAATGAGAATGAGAATGAGAATGAGAATGAGAATGAGAATGAGAATGAGAATGAGAATGAGAATGAGAATGAGAATGAGATGAGAATGAGAATGAGAATGAGAATGAGAATGAGAATGAGAATGAGAATGAGAAATGAGAGAATGAGAATGAGAATGAGAATGAGAATGAGAATGAGAATGAGAATGAGAGAATGAGAATGAGAATGAGAAAGAATGAGAATGAGAATGAGAATGAGAATGAGAATGAGAATGAGAATGAGAATGAGAATGAGAATGAGAATGAGAATGAGAATGAGAATGAGAATGAGAATGAGAATGAGAATGAGAATGAGAATGAGAATGAGAAGAATGAGAATGAGAATGAGAATGAGAATGAGAATGAGAATGAGAATGAGAATGAGAATGAGAATGAGAATGAGAATGAGAATGAATGAGAATGAGAATGAGAATGAGAATGAGAATGAGAATGAGAGAATGAGAATGAGAATGAGAATGAGAATGAGAATGAGAATGAGAATGAGAGAATGAGAATGAGAATGAGAATGAGAATGAGAATGAGAATGAGAATGAGAATGAGAGAATGAGAATGAGAATGAGAATGAGAATGAGAATGAGAATGAGAATGAGAATGAGAATGAGAATGAGAATGAGAATGAGAATGAGAGAATGAGAATGAGAATGAGAGAATGAGAATGAGAATGAGAATGAGAATGAGAATGAGAATGAGAATGAGAATGAGAATGAGAATGAGAATGAGAAGAATGAGAATGAGAATGAGAATGAGAATGAGAATGAGAATGAGAATGAGAATGAGAAATGAGAATGAGAATGAGAATGAGAATGAGAATGAGAATGAGAATGAGAATGAGAATGAGAATGAGAATGAGAATGAGAATGAGAATGAGAATGAGAATGAGAATGAGAATGAGAATGAGAATGAGAATGAGAGAATGAGAATGAGAATGAGAATGAGAATGAGAATGAGAATGAGAATGAGAATGAGAATGAGAATGAGAATGAGAATGAATGAATGAGAATGAGAATGAGAATGAGAATGAATGAGAATGAGAATGAGAATGAGAATGAGAATGAGAATGAGAATGAGAATGAGAATGAGAATGAGAATGAGAGAATGAGAATGAGAATGAGAATGAGAATGAGAATGAGAATGAGAATGAGAATGAGAATGAGAATGAGAATGAGAATGAGAAATGAGAATGAGAATGAGAATGAGAATGAGAATGAGAATGAGAATGAGAATGAGAATGAGAGAATGAGAATGAGAATGAGAATGAGAATGAGAATGAGAATGAGAATGAGAATGAGAATGAGAATGAGAATGAGAAGAATGAGAATGAAGAAGAATGAGAATGAGAATGAGAAAGAAGAGAATGAAGAGAGAATGAGAATGAGAATGAGAATGAGAATGAGAATGAGAATGAGAATGAGAATGAGAATGAGAATGAGAATGAGAATGAGAATGAGAATGAGAAGAATGAGAATGAGAATGAGAATGAGAATGAGAGAATGAGAATGAGAATGAGAATGAGAATGAGAATGAGAATGAGAATGAGAATGAGAATGAGAATGAGAATGAGAATGAGAATGAGAATGAGAATGAGAATGAGAATGAGAATGAGAATGAGAATGAGAATGAGAATGAGAATGAGAATGAGAATGAGAATGAGAATGAGAATGAGAATGAGAATGAGAATGAGAATGAGAATGAGAATGAATGAGAATGAGAATGAGAATGAGAATGAGAATGAGAGAATGAGAATGAGAATGAGAATGAGAATGAGAATGAGAATGAGAATGAGAATGAGAATGAGAGAATGAGAATGAGAATGAGAATGAGAATGAGAATGAGAATGAGAATGAGAATGAGAATGAGAATGAGAATGAGAATGAGAATGAGAATGAGAATGAGAGAAATGAGAATGAGAATGAGAAATGAGAATGAGAATGAGAATGAGAATGAGAATGAGAATGAGAATGAGAATGAGAGAATGAGAATGAGAGAATGAGAATGAGAATGAGAATGAGAATGAGAATGAGAAGAATGAGAATGAGAATGAGAATGAGAATGAGAATGAGAATGAGAATGAGAAGAGAATGAGAATGAGAATGAGAATGAGAATGAGAATGAGAATGAGAATGAGAATGAGAATGAGAATGAGAATGAGAATGAGAATGAGAATGAGAATGAGAATGAGAATGAGAATGAGAGAGATGAATGAGAAGAGGAGAATGAGAATGAGAATGAGAATGAGAATGAGAATGAGAATGAGAATGAGAATGAGAATGAGAATGAGAATGAGAATGAGAATGAGAATGAGAATGAGAATGAGAATGAGAATGAGAATGAGAATGAGAATGAGAGAATGAGAATGAGAATGAGAATGAGAATGAGAATGAGAATGAGAATGAGAATGAGAATGAGAATGAGAATGAGAATGAGAATGAAAATGAGAATGAGAATGAGAATGAGAATGAGAATGAGAATGAGAATGAGAGAATGAGAATGAGAATGAGAATGAGAATGAGAATGAGAAGAATGAGAGAGAATGAGAGAATGAGAATGAGAATGAGAATGAGAATGAGAATGAGAATGAGAATGAGAATGAGAATGAGA
Organism: Armadillidium nasatum; assembly: GCA_009176605.1. NCBI lineage: Eukaryota > Metazoa > Arthropoda > Malacostraca > Isopoda > Armadillidiidae > Armadillidium > Armadillidium nasatum. Next base: position 63,042 of record SEYY01020791.1, on the reverse strand, counting down.
ATGAGAATGAGAATGAGAATGAGAATGAGAATGAGAATGAGAATGAGAATGAGAATGAGAATGAGAATGAGAATGAGAATGAGAATGAGAATGAGAATGAGAATGAGAATGAGAGAATGAGAATGAGAATGAGAATGAGAATGAGAATGAGAATGAGAATGAGAATGAGAATGAGAATGAGAATGAGAATGAGAATGAGAATGAGAATGAGAATGAGAATGAGAATGAGAATGAGAATGAGAATGAGAATGAGAATGAGAATGAGAATGAGAATGAGAATGAGAATGAGAATGAGAATGAGAATGAGAATGAGAATGAGAATGAGAATGAGAATGAGAATGAGAAGAATGAGAATGAAGAATGAGAATGAGAGAGAATGAGAGAATGAGAATGAGAATGAGAATGAGAATGAGAATGAGAATGAGAATGAGAATGAGAATGAGAATGAGAATGAGAATGAGAATGAGAATGAGAATGAGAATGAGAATGAGAATGAGAATGAGAATGAGAATGAGAATGAGAATGAGAATGAGAATGAGAATGAGAATGAGAGAATGAGAATGAGAATGAGAATGAGAATGAGAATGAGAATGAGAATGAGAATGAGAATGAGAATGAGAATGAGAATGAGAATGAGAATGAGAATGAGAATGAGAATGAGAATGAGAATGAGAATGAGAATGAGAATGAGAATGAGAATGAGAGAGAATGAGAATGAGAATGAGAATGAGAATGAGAATGAGAATGAGAATGAGAATGAGAATGAGAATGAGAATGAGAATGAGAATGAGAATGAGAATGAGAATGAGAATGAGAATGATGAATGAGAATGAGAATGAGAATGAGAATGAGAATGAGAATGAGATGAGATGAGCTGAGAATGAGAATGAGAATGAGAATGAGAATGAGAATGAGAATGAGAATGAGAATGAGAATGAGAATGAGAATGAGAATGAGAATGAGAATGAGAATGAGAATGAGAATGAGAATGAGAATGAGAGAATAGAGAATGAGAATGAGAATGAGAATGAGAATGAGAATGAGAATGAGAATGAGAATGAGAATGAGAATGAGAATGAGAATGAGAATGAGAATGAGAATGAGAATGAGAATGAGAATGAGAATGAGAATGAGAATGAGAAGAATGAGAATGAGAATGAGAATGAGAATGAGAATGAGAATGAGAATGAGAATGAGAATGAGAATGAGAGAATGAGAATGAGAATGAGAATGAGAATGAGAATGAGAATGAGAATGAGAATGAGAATGAGAATGAGAATGAGAATGAGAATGAGAATGAGAATGAGAATGAGAATGAGAATGAGAATGAGAATGAGAATGAGAATGAGAATGAGAATGAGAATGAGAATGAGAATGAGAATGAGAATGAGAATGAGAATGAGAATGAGAATGAGAATGAGAATGAGAATGAGAATGAGAATGAGAATGAGAATGAGAATGAGAATGAGAATGAGAATGAGAATGAGAATGAGAATGAGAATGAGAATGAGAATGAGAATGAGAATGAGAATGAGAATGAGAATGAGAATGAGAATGAGAATGAGAATGAGAATGAGAATGAGAATGAGAGAATGAGAATGAGAATGAGAATGAGAATGAGAATGAGAATGAGAATGAGAATGAGAATGAGAATGAGAATGAGAATGAGAATGAGAATGAGAATGAGAATGAGAATGAGAATGAGAATGAGAATGAGAATGAGAATGAGAATGAGAATGAGAATGAGAATGAGAATGAGAATGAGAATGAGAATGAGAATGAGAGAATGAGAATGAGAATGAGAGAATGAGAATGAGAATGAGAATGAGAATGAGAATGAGAATGAGAATGAGAATGAGAATGAGAGAATGAGAATGAGAATGAGAATGAGAATGAGAATGAGAATGAGAATGAGAATGAGAGAATGAGAATGAGAATGAGAATGAGATGAGATGAGAATGAGAATGAGAATGAGAATGAGAATGAGAATGAGAGAATGAGAATGAGAATGAGAATGAGAATGAGAATGAGAATGAGAATGAGAATGAGAATGAGAATGAGAATGAGAATGAGAATGAGAATGAGAATGAATGAGAATGAGAATGAGAATGAGAATGAAGAATGAGAATGAATGATGATGAATGAGAATGAGAATGAGAATGAGAATGAGAATGAGAATGAGAATGAGAATGAGAATGAGAATGAGAATGAGAATGAGAATGAGAATGAGAATGAGAATGAGAATGAGAATGAGAATGAGAATGAGAATGAGAATGAGAATGAGAATGAGAATGAGAATGAGAATGAGAATGAGAATGAGAATGAGAATGAGAATGAGAATGAGAATGAGAGAATGAGAATGAGAATGAGAATGAGAATGAGAATGAGAATGAGAATGAGAATGAGAATGAGAATGAGAATGAGAATGAGAATGAGAATGAGAATGAGAATGAGAATGAGAATGAGAATGAGAATGAGAATGAGAATGAGAATGAGAAGAATGAGAATGAGAATGAGAATGAGAATGAGAATGAGAATGAGAATGAGAATGAGAATGAGAATGAGAATGAGAATGAGAATGAGAATGAGAATGAGAATGAGAATGAGAATGAGAATGAGAATGAGAATGAGAATGAGAATGAGAATGAGAATGAGAATGAGAATGAGAATGAGAATGAGAATGAGAATGAGAATGAGAATGAGAATGAGAATGAGAATGAGAATGAGAATGAGAATGAGAATGAGAATGAGAATGAGAATGAGAATGAGAATGAGAAAGAATGAGAATGAGAATGAGAATGAGAATGAGAATGATGAATGAGAAGAATGAGAATGAGAATGAGAATGAGAATGAGAATGAGAATGAGAATGAGAATGAGAATGAGAATGAGAATGAGAATGAGAATGAGAATGAGAATGAGAATGAGAATGAGAATGAGAATGAGAGAATGAGAATGAGAATGAGAATGAGAATGAGAATGAGAATGAGAATGAGAATGAGAACACGAATGAGAATGAGAATGAGAATGAGAATTTGTGCTTCCATACGCCTACCAGTCGGCACATCGGATACAAGTTGTGGCTTCCAGACGCCTACCAGTCGGCACATCGGATACAAGTTGTGGCTTCCAGACGCCTACCAGTCGCCACATCGGAGACAAGTTGTGACTTCCAGACACCTACCAGTCGGCACATCGGAGACAAGTGGTTTCTATCACACGCCTACAAGTTGGGACATTGGACAAAAATGGGACCTACTACACGCCTCCCAGTTGGCACATCAAATAGAATTGGTGGCTACCACACTGCTACCAGTCGGCACATTCAACAGACATGGTGTCTAACACACGCCTACCAGTCGGCGCATCGGAGATAAGTGGTGGCTATCACACGCCTATAATATATAATAGTAATAATAAACAATAATAATAACAATATATTAATGATAATAATAATAAAAAATAATAAAAATGAAAAATTAAAATAATAATAATGATAATTATAATAATGAGATGATATTAATAAAATTAATAATAATAATGATAATAATATTAATAATAATAATATAATAATAATAATAATAATAATAATCTCTATTTTATTTATTTTTATTTTAACTTACCTTTTCTTACGGCATCTGAAGTCTTGTTAATTTTCAAAGATTTCTGCAATTTTCTTTTTCTTTTCCAGGTTCCCCGAATTCTTCTTTGAGTTCCTTTTCGTAAGAGACCTCGAATACAAGTGATAATTTTTGAATGTTTTTAATCTCTGATTTTACTTCGTAATTTGGTTTTCGTTTTCTTCTTTTTCACCTATCAATCCATAACAATATATATATATATATATATATATATATATATATATATATATATATATATATATATATATATATATATATATATATATATATATATATATATATATATATATATATATATATATATATATATATATATATATATATATATATAAATATATATATATAATATAATATATATATATATATATATATATATATATATATATATATATATATATAATATATATATATATATATATATATATATATATATATATATATATATATATATATATATATATATATATATATATATATATATATATATATATATATATATATATATATATATATATAATATATATATATATATATATATGGTGAGATCCTCTATTTAGGGGAATTTCATTGTACACCACACTGAGTGGTTTGTTCTTTCATACGATCTGGAGCAGTTGATTAGGGAACCCACACACATTCCAGATCGTCCTAACCAATTCTTGAATACACTTGATTTATGCTTCACCACTACTCCTTCTAGTTATAAATACACTATTTTCTCTCCTATTGGCAACTCTGACCATAATCTTATAGCTCTTAGTTATAATGCTTTCTCTGCAACTCCTCTATCATGCCCTAAATGTACTTTCTGGCACTTTAATTAAGCTAATATTCCGATGAAGTAATAATTTTATGAAATAAATATTAGAATGGAGTAATAATTTTTTTAAATTTTTTAAAAATTAATATTTGAATGGCTTAAAAAATTTTAAATATTCAAATTTAGTAATAATTTTTAAAAAGAAATATTCAAGTGCTGTAATAATTTTTTAAAATAAATTTTTAAATGGAGTCATAATATTTTGAAATAAATATTCAAATGGAGTAATAATTTTTAAAATAAATATTCGAACGGAGTAATAATTTTTAAAATAAATATCCAGATGGAGCAATAATTTTTAAAATAAAATTCAGATGGAGTAATAATTTTTAACAAATATTCGAAGTGAGTAATAATTTTTAACATGAAATATATTTATATAATATATATATATATATATATATATATATATATATATATATATATATATATATATATATAATATATATATATATATATATATATATATATATATATATATATATATATATATATATATATATATATATTATATATTATATATATATATATATATATGGTGTGTGTGTGTGTGTGTGAAAAATACAACAAATTTTGCTTAAATTTTATTTTATAAAGGAGCAGAAAACTACTTAAAAAAAAATAAAAAATAAAAAAAAAAATAATAAAAAAAAACGTTGGTTCGATACTGAGGATAAAATATCGATATATCAATATATCGGTTTCGAAAATATGATCGATATTTTTTTCGATACTATCGTAAAACAATATTTATATCGATATATATCGAAACTTTTTCGGCATCCCTACATCAAACCCCAAGTACGTAACACAAACAGGATTGAAAAGTGGCATTGGGATGTTTTGTGGTCAAATGTGGCATAGGAAGTGGAATAGGTGTAGAGGATTAATACCAAGAATTAAATCTTTGATGCAGGATTGGAGCCATACATATGGGGTTAATAAGAGAGAGTAACTGGTACTTGTTAGGTTACGGTTAAGGGCACCACTTTTGAGGTTGTGCATTATTTTGAAAATTCCTCTAGGAGACTTCTTTAAACTGTAATGCCAGCCTAGATATGAATCATATATTTATGGTTTGTCCGCTATTCTCTCAACAAAGGGCTATATTACAGCAAAAGTGTTTGGAATTGTCAATGTCATTTGGCCTGGGTAAAATCGTACATAATAAGTGCTTTTCCTGAAAAATTGGTGATACACTATCTTAAAGTTAACATTTTCCATGGTCTAATTATTAAGTGAGGTATTTTAGGGACATAGATCTATGTGAAATATATTTTGTGCAGTAATTTTTCGTACATATTGGATGACATGTTGCATGTGCCAATGTCCTAACAGATGCAGAGCACAAAAAATGAAGCTAGAAACATAGGCCTTAAAGTAATTATTGGCTTAGTGTTTGTTAAAAATTATTGTTTCTGGATTTTAAGAAGGGTAATAATTTGATCTGGCACGAACCGCTCTTTTTCACTATATTGGAAAATATGTTTAATTAAATGCATTCTACACATAATTTCCTTTCACGGATGTGTAATAGAAATACATAAAAATAAAAACTACTAAAGAAAAGAAAAAAACTGATAATTTCAGTTTGAATGGTGAAGCAAATGTTCTTCGACTGGTCTTCATTTGCATAAACTTAGCAACACTAATTGAATACTAGGTTGCCATATTTGTCCTTCGACTTATTTTTCTGCAATATACTGTAATACAACTTTCAATATATGGAAATATCGAAATGTCAATGCAAATATTTTGACATTTGTATTATTATGATTTAACTTCTATTTCATTTATGCCTATTATTGTTATTATTATTATTATTATTATTATTATTATTATTATTATTTAGTTTTCTAGCATACTTAGTTTGACATCATAACCTGAATGACCAAAGTTTGCTGTGTGATATATTCCTAACTGATTGATGGAATGTTGATATGGCATACAGGCCTACTGCTGTATTAGGTGGAGATTGTTTCTGAGTTTCGATATTTTTTATTTGATTGATATTTTATTTTAATCGATACTATATCCCTAAAAGAATTTTAGTTTGCGTTTTATTTACATTGTGGTCAGATGTGGTTCTTGTGTAGGTTAGGCCTCTTTTACGGCAACTTGTGTAGGTTAGGCCTCTTTTATGGCAACTTCGGTAGTTCAGGTTATGATAAGTCAAATTAGGTTTTACTAGAAAAGTAAGTAATAATAATTGTGTGTATGTCTAGTAATAGTACCTCTGGCAACTCTCTTGTTTACGATAGGCTTCTCCGATATTTTCAATTTTCGATATTTTTTAACAATCGAAACTCAGAAACAATCTCCACCTTTACCCATATATATATAATATATATATATATATATATATATATATATATATATATATATATATATATATATATATATATATATATATATTCTCACTTTTTCTCACCTTTCTCCTGTAGGTTCTAGCACCTGTCAATTGGACCTTTCAAGGAAGATACTTGAGTTTCAAGGGCCCATGCTGGCTGGGCCAGGCTTATCTTGAATGCCAGAGATTATTCCCATCAGTGGCAAGAGCACTCCACTGATGTACTCGTTTAATGACTGTGTCATTCGGAGCTAAGTGCAAAGAGAAACCGCTCACATTTCCTGCTCCAGCCAGGCCTCGAACCCTGGACCTCTCGCTTGCTATAACGAGTGCTCAATCAACTGAGCTACAGAATTTGTTTGCGTTTTATTTACATTGTGGTTGGATGTGGTTCTTGTGTAGGTTAGGCCTCTTTTATGGCAACTTCTTGTGTAGGTTAGGCCTCTTTTACGATAGGCTTCTCCGATATTTTCGATTTTCGATATTTTTTAACAATCGAAACTCAGAAACAATCTCCTTTACCTATATATATATATATATATATATATATATATATATATATATATATATATATATATAATATATTATATATATATATATATATATATATATATATATATATATGGTGTAATGCAGCAGTAGGCCTGCATGCCATAGCAACATTCCATCAATCAGTTAGGCCTGTATCACATGGCAAACTTTGGTTGTTCAGGTTATTATAAGTCAAATTAAGTACTCTAGAAAACTAAATGATAGTAATAAAAATAATATAAATAGGCATAAATGAAATGAAAGGTAAATAATAATAATAATATAAATGTCAAACATTTGCATTGATATATCAATGTTTTCATATATTGATATTATATTCAATCTGGCACGATACCTCTCTCTCTCTCTAAAAATAGATAAAGAACAGAGTCATCCAAGAATTTTGTTATTGCTAAAAGTGTATTATAGGTCAGTTTAAGTTGATTTAGTTTTTGCAGCATAAATAGTAATTTTTTGGGGGTTTTCTTTTTATTATGTATTTATATTACTCTTCTGTGAAAGAAAATTGTGTAGAATGTATTTAAACGTATTTTGACTACATATTTTCAATGTAGTGAAAAATAAAGGTTCATTCCAGATTGAATTATTACCTTTAAAATATTCAGTAGGCATAAAATAGCTATATAAAGACTATGACAATAATTGTGTTTTAAAGTTTCTCGGACTACTGTCTAATTGTGACTTGTTCTTGTTAGATTACAAGTAGTTAAGCTAAAGTATTTTGGCCAACAAAGTATAAGGAAATGTCATATTTAGAGTATAAAAAAATAAAAACCGATACAGACCACAAGGGTCTATAATGACCATCCAAGTCAAAAAAATGGATGATACTTTAGTGAAGGAGGCCCAAAAATTTTTTTTTTACTCAACCTAATTCCGAAAACAAAATGAACTTTTTTTTATGGTTAATCGACAAATGACAAATGATTTTGTAAGAAAAATATTTTAATTAAAAAAAAAAAAAAACTAATGAAAATTATTTTTTTTATAATGTGACATTGAAAGATCTTTCTGTATGGCAGAAACGTAACAATGATATAATCCTTTAAAGGTTGTCAATGCTTTCATATTAATGGGTTGCCATTATATTTTGTTTTACATCCCCTCAAAAAAAAATTTTTTTTTCTAGCAATGTATAAATTGATAATATATATATATATATATATATATATATATATATATATATATATATATATATATATATATATATATATATATATATATATATATATAGAGAGAGAGAGAGAGAGAGAGAGAAATATGTACAAATTTTATTACCACCACTCACTGGTCATGGATATGGGGGCAGACAAATGATCATGTAACATGCATTTACAATTTCATTGCTGTACTGCAAAAATGCATATTATAATACAAGTTGCAAATGCATGGCACACGAACATTTGTCTACAGGGGCTCTGACCCCTATACCCCCCCTGACCCATGAGTGGTGGTGATAAAATTTTCATTTGTATTCCTTTCTCTCTCTCTCTCTCTCTCTCTCTCTCTCTCTCTCTCTCTCTCTCTCTCTCTCTCTCTCTCTCTCTCTCTCTCTCTCTCTCTCTCTCTCTCTCTCTCTCTCTCTCTCTCTCTCTCTCTCTCTCTCTCTTCTCTCTCTCCTCTCTCTCTCTCTCTCTCTCTCTCTCTCTCTCTCTCTCTCTCTCTCTCTCTCTCTCTCTCTCTCTCTCTCTCTCTCTCTCTCTCTCTCTCTCTCTCTCTCTCTCTCTCTCTCTCTCTCTCTCTCTCTCTCTCTCTCTCTCTCTCTCTCTCTCTCTCTCTCTCTCTCTCTCTCTCTCTCTCTCTCTCTCTCTCTCTCTCTCTCTCTCTCTCTCTCTCTCTCTCTCTCTCTCTCTCTCTCTCTCTCTCTCTCTCTCTCTCTCTCTCTCTCTCTCTCTCTCTCTCTCTCTCTCTTCTCTCTCTCTCTCTCTCTCTCTTCTCTCTCTCTCTCTCTCTCTCTCTCTCTCTCTCTCTCTCTCTCTCTCTCTCTCTCTCTCTCTCTCTATTTATAATATATATATATATATATATATATATATATATATATTATATATATATATATATATATATATATATAATATTTCACATTTTAACTATTATTTCCGCTTTTAGCTTCAACATATTTTAAAATATAGTTATAATAGCAACCTCAGGAAAATATTCAAAGGAGAGTTTTATAATTTTGGCAGACTATATTCTGAATATTCTGACGTCGTAATTATTCTTATTAGTTTAAATTTTCTTTTTTCTTACAAAATAATTTGGCATTCATTGATTAACCAAAAGAAAAAACAAACATATCATTTCCTTTTCGTAGTTAAGCTGAGTAGAAAAAAAAATTGGGCCCCCTTCAATAAGATTTTACCAAAAAATGTTTTTCAATTTTTCAAATTCTTCAGTATATTATCCAAAAAATACTAAATTAACTATTTTCAAGTTTTTTATATTTTCAAATTCTTCAATATATTTGGCCTTAATAGGTCAACCTCTGAACTTTAAATTTTCAAGCACTTTTAAGCTATATTGACCATCTTATATAATTCTGTTGTGTTATGGATAAGTAGGCCATCCAAATTTTCAAAAATTCAGTTGTTCTTGGGCAATATCAGCCATCTTCAAAGTTTCAAAAATCCAGATATATCCAAGTAGACCATTTGCAATTTTTAAAAATTTTAAGTAATTTCAGGGTATATAGATCCTCTTTAAATTTTTAAAACCTCTGACTGGACTTTAGCCAAGCTAGACTATCCTCAAAAATTTCAAAATTTTCAAATTTTCTGATGATAATAGACTATTTCAAGTTTTTAAAATCAATTATAGACAAATATGCTAACTTCAAATTTCAAAGTTTCAGGTTTTAGCCATTTAGGCCTTTTTTTAAATTTGGAAATTTTAATCTTGGTTAATAATTGTTCAAATTTTCAATCAAATTTGGCTAAATAAGCTACCTTTATATATGAAAAATTTCATTGGTATTTGAACTAAATAAGTCAGTCTCAATTTTTTATTTTTTTTTTGTGAAAAGGCAAGCTTTATATTTAAAATTTTCAATAAAATTTAGCTTTCACTTATAAGATCTATTTGATTAATTGTTTAAATATTGTTTTAAATATTAAATTTCAGTTTTTTAAAAAGAAAACGTGTTGCTCTTTTACATTCTTTTAATAAAATAAACTTTTAGTCTTTAATGTTTTAGTACTTTTTTCTTATTTCATTTGCAATAGTACTTTATAATATTAAAAGATATTGTTTTATAAAATGTAGCTACTCTTCCCACCTACATGTTCTCCACATGTCCCTACTATCTCAGCCGTATATTATATATATATATATATATATATATATATATATATATATATATATATATATATAATATTATATATATATATATATATATATATATATATGGATATGTAATATCGGGTATCGGAATATCGGTATTGGTATCGGTATGGCAATTACAGTATCAGTAATTTTTTGGACAAGAGTAAAAGTTTGGTATCGGTAGTAGTATCGGCATATTTAGGTATCGGTATCGGTAAAAATTTGGTATCGCTCCATCCCTATATATATATATATATATATATATATATATATATATATATATATATATATATATATATATATATATATATATAATATATATGAAACCGACCGGGACCCCGGCCAACCCCTGCCAAAAATCAGGCAAAACCGGGGTTGCCGGCCGGGGTTAAAATGGCAAATTATACTTAAATTTTTTTTTTTTTTTAATTTTCAGCCGATTCTGCTGAAACTTTCAGTTATATAGTTTTTTACCGGTAAGAAAAGTCCATTTCTAGCGTTTTTCCGAGTCTATTACGGTTAAAAGTTTTTTTTTTTTTTAAATTTTGCCATTTTTTAATTGAATGGCGGTTCCAAACCACTTTTTAGAATGAGTTGAAAATTGGACTATTTATTCAAAATTAAGTGGGATACAAAAGTCTCTAATAGACTTTTGTTCCCAGAGTTATAGGAAAAATGCTATAAGCCAAAAACTGACCAACTATAGGAAAAAAAAAAAAATTTTTTTGAACTAAAAAAATCCACCTTTTCAGACAAAATTTTTTTAAAAAAATACAACTATGACATTTCCAATTTTTGGTTGTATAGAGGAGGGGTGGGCTAAAATTCCTCTATGTACTTTATTCGATGACATTCGTTGGTTTTGAGATATAGCCTTCAAAAAGGTCCATTTTTGGCCAAATTTCAAAAATTCCCAAAGTTTGAGAGGCTATATCTCGCTTCAAACAAAGAGCATTTAAATATGCACTAAAAAATATTGTTGCCCTGCCCTCTTCTAAACAATATTCCAAATAAAAAAAAATAGTAGGTAGCGTTTTTTATAAATAATTTTTTCCTCCAGAAGGGTACGATTTTTGCAAATTTTTTTTCAAGTGCTTATATAACTTTTTTCTAGACGTGATATCAAAAACCTATTCCCACCAATGCAAGAAATTGGGCAAAGGTATTCAGCTAAATTTTCAGCTCATGTGGACCAGTGGTTTGATCCAGTTATTCATTTTTTTCAACTTTGGGTTCAAATAAGTTTCAAACCGTTATAGACTCAAAAAAATGCTCGAAATCAACTCAGAACTTCGTGAAAAATTCACATACTTTGAAAAATTTCAGCTCAATCAGTTCAAATAATAAAAAAAAATTTCAAACAAAAATATGAGAAAATTAAGATTTTCTTTTCTTTTCTTTTGACCGCTCCTTTTCTGCTAGTGAATGTTCATCTTTGTGTTTTGATTTTAGATACTCCAAAAAGATTTGGTTGAAATTTTTTTACTTGTAGCACCCGGAGGTTCTCTTCTAATTTTCTGACTGCAGATGTTACATTTAGCAATTTCGAGCCTATCCTGAAACATTGTAAAGTATTCAATACTGCAGAAGCTGATCTTTTAGCCATATTGACTGAAAGTATAAACAAATAATAATTTTAAATAATGCAGCTAAATGATACAGTTTGATACATGGCAATAAATAATTATATGTATAAATACAGGTTAAATTGATAATTTTATATCTTACATTTTTTCAAACTTTACCTTAGGGTCTTACTTAAGTAAACCTGTTGAATCACTATTATGAATTAGAATATTTTTTTTTTTAATTTTTGTACTTTTTTTAAACTTTAAATATTACAAAACTGTAATTTTTTGATTTTTTTTTTTGAGAAAAATGCATATAATCATTAATTTAATGAATGTTGGCTATTCTACTCCTTCCTTATAATTAAATAAAACCTTATATCTAATTTTCTTAACCTTAAATTTCAGTGTTTTTGACCTCTGCAAATTTTAGAACCCCGGCCAAATTCCAGCCCCGGTTGGTATATATATATATATAATATATATATATATATATATATATATATATATATATATATATATATATATATATATATATATATATATATATATATATATATATATATATTGAATTTTTTTTTATCAATTTGTTGGTTTTTTGGTATATCAATATAATAGGTAATCAATATTCAAAATGGTGACCTCACTATACAGTAATTTGTATGTCTCTTTATGGTAAATTTTTTGGAGTTTTAGTATTTTTATTATTCAGAAGTAGTCTTTGGTTCATTTTGTTTTTGTTTATTTTTTTAAGTAGAAATAAATGCACAGTCGTAAACAGAAGTTCGTTCCTGTTAAGCTGGCACAAATATTTATATAAAATGGGGATCATTTCAGGTTCAGCCAATCACAGTTCAATTAAGCCCCGCTCAATGTTTTTATTTTCTTTTTATTCAAAATAGAGCTTTTATGAAATGATTTCCATTTTATATAAATATTTATTTCCAGCCTAATAGGAATGAACTTCTGTTGACGACTGTACCTCACTATAGAAAGAAAAGTACGAAAATAAATTTATAATCTAAAATGGATATTAAAAGTGAGAATGAAATTAAGAATGAGCGTTTTGAAATAGCAGAAGAGAATAACAATGGTAATCAAATCTTTATTCAAGTTTCAGGATTAGAAGAATTTGAGGTATGTTATTATCATTATTATTTATATCAATTTCCACCATATTTACATTGCTTTTACTTTATAGTAATCTTTATTTATAGATTATATGGTAGTAATCTATAATTTCATTAAGTCATTTGGGTATCTAAATTTAGTTTGTATACCATTATACCCTACTGTTTTATAAGGAATTAATGCTAAATATTTTTATAAAGACTCCTAGTTTGTGTTTTCTTATGTGTGTGTTATCTTACCCATTAAGTTGAATTGCACGTCTTTTCATATGCCACATGTGGCACATGTCATTTCATATGCTACCTTAACTGTGGCACATGTCTCTTCATATGCCACCTTAACTGTGGCACATGTCTCTTCATATGCTACCTTAACTGTGGCACATGTCTCTTCATATGCTACCTTAACTGTGGCACATGTCTCTTCATATGTCTACCTTAACTGTGGCACATGTGTCTTCATATGCTACCTTAACTGTGGCACATGTGTCTTCATATGCCACCTTAACTGTGGCACATGTCTTCATATGCTACCTTAACTGTGGCACATGTCTCTTCATATGCCACCTTAACTGTGGCACATGTCTCTTCATATGCTACCTTAACTGTGACACATGTCTCTTCAAATGCTACCTTAACTGTGACACATGTCTCTTCAAATGCTACCTTAACTGTGACACATGTGTCTTCATATGCCACCTTAACTGTGGCACATGTCTCTTCATATGCCACCTTAACTGTGGCACATGTCTCTTCATATGCCACCTTAACTGTGGCACATGTCTATTCATATGCTACCTTAACTGTGGCACATGTCTCTTCATATGCTACCTTAACTGTGGCACATGTCTCTTCATATGCTACCTTAACTGTGGCACATGTCTCTTCATATGCTACCTTAACTGTGACACATGTCTCTTCATATGCTATCTTAACTGTGGCACATGTCTTCATACGCTACCTTAACTGTGACACATGTCTCTTCATATGCTACCTTAACTGTGGCACATGTGTCTTCATATGCCACCTTAACTGTGGTTCACATCTTCAACTACTAATCAAATATTATTCAACCTAATTTATTATTTTGTGTGCTCAAACCACCCTGAGCCAGCATATAATTCTTCATTCTTCTCTTTTTCCATCTTCTTTTAAGAATAAGAAGATAAATAATATTTTTGCTTACTACATTCAGTTAGGTGGTTCATCTGTGACTACAGATTTCTTTTAAATCGGCAGAAATCTTTGTGTTTCATTCCTCTTAAGACTTTGATTTCAGATGGTCAGTCTATATACTGAACTTGAATAAACTTTTCTATATCTTTATATTTGCTTTTTTTCAAAGTTTCCCCATGCATCACATTTATAGTGAGAAGAGTCTTTGGCAGTCTCTGCTTCATCAGTATATTTAGAGAGAATCATTTCTAAAACAGGTAAGGTATTTGAAAAGATAATGAGTTACACCAAAATATTGGAGAGGAACTTGTTTTTCTGCCATATAGCATTCGAATATTCAAAATAAATTAATATCCAATTCTGAAATAAAAAAATAAAGAGAAAAGTTAGGCATTTTCTTTTCGCAATTCTTATTTCTTTGTTAAATAAAAAAAAATATTGAATATATCTATGACTGCATTGGCCAAATTGTTAATCCATTCTATATATATAGTACATCTTTTTCACTATATAACTACAGACATTGGTAGGAGTGAAATGTCTTAAATAATAAATGGAACAGAAATGTTTCAGTAAGATCCAGTTGGAATCAAATTTTTGAGAAATTGCATGAATCCAGCCTTTTATGAAACTATCCTAGAGCAAAGATACCTCTAATTATAAATTTTTTCATCAACAGGAAAGAAATCAGGGCACTACAACTTATGTCAAAAGCAAGATTGAAGTAAATGAAAATTTTTCTAATGACGATGAAAATAATCCTTTACAACAAATTTCTGAATTAGATCAAAGTCAGGTATGGCTTTACATTTCAAAGGTATTTTGAAGTATTTTTATTATACTTCTAGTAGTTTAGTTATGAGCTATAGTTTTTTTTAGTAACATTTGTATTATTTAGTTTTGTGACCATACTTATGAGGGTAGGTTAATTAAGTTTTTCATTGCATTTTATAACTTGGGTAGTTTGTATGTTTCTTGACATGGAAATATACACTGATAGTTTTTGTATATTAGCTAATTTTTCTTTAACTGCAGAAATTCAATCGTTTTATGGGTTAGACAAACTTAAAGGTCCAAGGAAAAGGATGTAAGTGAGGAGCATTAAGGTTTGTTACAAGTATTTGGGTATCTATTTTGACATTAATCTACCTTTTCCAATGGTCATCACACCTTAATAATTTATTTTGTTGATATATTTTTCTTACAAATTTCCTATCATTAATTTATTCATATTTTTATTCCTTTTTTTTAGTAAATCTTTTGCTTTAAATTCCCAAATCCTGATCATGGAAGGGGTGGAATTTGAGCTGCCTTCTGCTTTCTTTGAAAGATTTGTAGCAGTAATAAGATATTTAATAAAAGAAAAAGTAGTAGTGATTTGTGAAAGAAGAGAGACAAAGTGCCTATTAGATATATCCACAGGCACTCTATCTGTTAAAGTTTGGATATATATATATATATATATATATATATATATATATATATATATATATATATATATATATATATATATATATATATATATATATATATATATATATATATATTTTTTTTTTTTTTTTTACTGAACGCCGTTGACCAGCAACTCATTGTAGTCATGGTGGGCCATGTTTACAGACACTGACGTGAGAGCCCCCCATTTACTCCTCCAGAGGGAACCAGGCCTTGCAGGCATTCCTAACTTCGTAATTCCTAACTTCCTAACTTCCAGGCTTCGTTTGGTCGAAAATGAATGCAACGGCGAGCATCATTTCCATACAGGCATAAACGCTATTTATCGTCTTGGACCTGAATTACACATTATCAATCATTAACGGACCAATTTTCCTGTCGCCACACATATTTTAACCTTTCAACCTTTTGAGCGTTGGTACTTTTGTTGCTACTCGACTCTAAAAGTCTTTCAGATATAGGTTACTATGGGGCAACGTTTACCTTTAGCAGCAGTTCGTCACCAGATTCGCAAGCGAGGAAGCATGTCGGCTGTCCTTGTCAGTCAATATCGATATCCGGCCACAATTCCGTTGTGAATTTCTTCTTGACCGTAATTCATTGCCACTGTTGGTGTAGACCTGTACGACCGAACGCTTTGAGCCATAATATGGTCTTTAGCTCACCCAAATGCTACACAAACTTTTTTTTTTTTTTTTTTTTTTGTCATTCACGACGCATTTTTCACACGTTACGAGTTTGACTCGCGTCACTGTACCTACTCTACACTGTCAATAACTTCCATTACACTTTCCGCATGTATTTTTTTTTTACTTATTTTTTTTTTAAGTTATCACCATCACTCACGGGCAAAGCCCAATTCGAGGAGTGTGGTTCTTAGCCAGGGAAATTGAGTTATATGTTATTTCTGACTAAGATGATAAGTTACACAGATTATTTGTTTGTTTTTTTTTGGATAGGCCTGCTCCGGTACAGACTAATCAAGTTTATTTTTTCCACCCAGCCATTTGCAGTATCCAAATGTTTCAATTACCTTAAACTTGCCAATTGACAACTTTTTGGTCCGATATATATATATATATATATATATATATATATATATATATATATATATATATATATATATATATATATATATATATATATATATATATATATATATATTATATATATATATATATATATATATATATAGATGTTTAATTTATTTCATTTCATTTTATTTTTAATTTAATTAAAATTAATATAATAAATATATATATATATATATATATATATATATATTATATATATATATATATATATTATATATATATATATATATATATATATATATATATATATATATATATATATATATTATATATATATATATATATATATATATAATTATTATTATTTTTTTTTTAAAATCTTCCACACAACTCAAACCCTTGTCCCATCTTAATATTCTTTGCGTTTCTTTTTCACTTGATCTTTCTTTGAAGAAGTCCCACAGTTTATCTCACTAAATAAGCTTGTAAGAGATAGTGTTCCGAGGTGTCTTCAGAATATCTTCACAACTTTCCCTAGGTTTTTGCTCTACATAGGGGTGTAGTTCACACTTCTATGAGACCTATGTCATATATCTAGTTACGGTCACTCTCATAACATCATTATTATTCTTACAATTGACATCGTTGCTAATTGAATTTGCCTTTCGTTTAATATCCTTCGAGTTTTTCCACACAACCTCATCCTTTCCTTTTTCCCAGCTCTTTGACCTCCAGATTTGACCCCTTTTCCTACTTTTTAACTTGTATCCTTTTAGTAAAATCCGGATCACCTTCCCTTTTTTTTTATTTTCCACACTTCCTGTGACTTACACAATTTTAATGTCCATGTATCTGGGAGTGTGATTGGACATTTGACCTCTACCCACCATAGGATAAATAAACCAACCTATATAACGTACTTAATGAAGTATTCTAATATTTGTATTTTTTTTTCTTGTTTTCAGCGTTTTACTGTTGAAAATTGGTCTGTCATAAATGGGGAATCTTCTAAATTTTCAAATAACACTTCAAGAAATGAAGAAGAGAGGTTAAGAAGAGTAAGCATGAGAACGTATTTTGATCTTATAAGTAAATCAAGACAATTCAGCTGTCCCCATTGTGGTTTAAAGTTTAAAAGGAACTATGGTTTAAAACGTCACTTATTAAGGCACTCGAAAGTGAAAACATTAAAATGTCGTGAATGTAACTTTATATGTAACTTTAAACATGAACTTGAAGATCACATGACCAAACACAGTGGTATGTAACTTTATATGTAACTTTAAACATGAACTTGAAGATCACATGACCAAACACAGTGGTATGAAATTATATAAATGTTCTCAGTGTAATTATACTTGTATTCGTCCGAGTGGCTTGAAAAATCACCAAGTTATCTCATGGTAGTACTGTGTTGTTTAACTTGCTTAATTAAGGGGGGTTACCGCTATTCCATACTCATCCCCTTTTTAGGGCAGGTTCAAAGTGTTAACAGTTCTGCCGGCAGGGTTGGAAAAGCCCACTGCCCGGGTAACTCGGGTAAAACCCACTTGGCTGGGGTTTTGGGAACCAAAAACCCTCTTTGCAATGAAGCAGGTTTTTACTACTTGATTTAGCTGATATTAATAACAAAAATAAGTGAATTTCTGTCTCTTGAAGTTTTGACACACACAAAGGGAAGGATAAATAAAACCTGCAAACTTATTTTTATGCAGTTTAATGCTTTAATACTTTAATTACTAAGTAGGCTACCTGAGTTTAAGAATAAAGACTAATTTAGTATCCAACACAATATGAAAATCACAATTCACCAATCATGTTCATCCTTGGATTTCAACATTCTGTAACATTTAACTTATTTTTTGGCCTTTTCATTGCCTAATTTGTTTCTCAATTTGTTATGTATATATATACATTAACCTCAAACCATATTTGAACTGCATCTCCCAATGAGCAAGAATCAGACTGCAGAGCTTGCAGACAGAGAATGCAGAGTGATAGCCAATTGGTAAAAATCTGGTGAAAATTTTCCATATTTTGTGGCCCTTTTGTGAACCACCTGCCACCATTTTGCAGCACTCATGCCACTGGTAAAGTTCTCTGTCAGCATGTAATGTGGGAAAATTTCAGAGTCTTCAATTTGAAATTTCGAAAACTGAACAGCGTAATCCACATTTCTCTCCTGCAACCATTCCAAAACAGTTTCTTCCTGTTGGGCAGATAGTTTTGAACTTGTAAAAAGTAAAATAAAAATTATGACCTTCAGACATTGTATATTGTTCTTATCTTCTCTACTTCCAATTCTTATTAAAGAAAAATTGATGTAGAAAAAATTGCATGTGAACCCAAAACTTATTAGGCTATTTGATTTTGATTTGATAGCTTTACCCTTTACCACACAGTAGACTATAAATATAAAAATAAAAAGTAAAAGTTGAAATGTGGGATGGCCGGATTGTGGATGACTTTATAATTCTTTCCTCACCTTGATATTTGGGATGTGTAGCATAAGCTACTAATTGAAATGGCGTGATCCAGTCATCAAATCTTTCTTGAATGAGAGCTTTGTATGGTTGTAGTACTGGGTCTTCAAGAACCTCAAACCATATTTGGACTGCATCTCCCAATGAGCAAGAATCAGACTGCAGCTGCAATAAGAAATATTATATATTACAATTATATATTTATTGTACAGGAATATTTTTCTAAAATTTGGCAAATTCTTTATTTCTTAACTGTAATCTTATTATTGTTTAATTAAAATATATTTTTAAAATTTTATTTTTATTTTAGTTTACAATTGTAAACTCTTTAAAGTTTTACTCATTAGAAAATATTTTGAGAACAATGATTCGCATTGTACAAATAAATGTAAAGTTTTTTTATCATTATATATATATATATATATATATATATTATATATATTATATATATATATATATATATATATATATATATTATATATATATATATATATATATATATATATATATATATATATATATATATATATATATATATATATATATTATATAATATATATATATATATATATATATATATATATATATATATATATATATATATATATATATATATATATATATATATATATATATATATATATATATATATATATATATATATATATATATATATATATATATATATATTATATATATATATATATATATATTTGGATGTGGTAGGAATTTGCGAGGTGAGGTACAAAGGTGGAGGAGTAAAGAAATTACACAATGATTACGTGATGATCTACAAGGGGAGAGAGGAGGAGAGAAGGCACGGAGTGGCGATCATCATGAGACCAGAACTGTTTAGAAATGTAATGGATACAATGTTAGTAAGTGAAAGAATTATAGCGATGACCTTGAAAATAGAGGGAGAAACGATGAGCATAATTCAAGTATACGCACCACACCAGGGAAGACCAATGGAAGAGAAGATAGATTTTAGAAATGAACTCCAACAGGCTTATGATGCGGTGAGAGGAGAGAAGAAAATAATTATGGGGGATTTGAACGCTCATGTAGGAATACGTAGAGAAGGGGAGGAGACGGTTCTGGGAATGCATGGTATAGGAGAGAGAAACATCGAAGGTGAACATCTGATTGATTTTGCCATTAGAAACAATATGGCGATAATGAACACTTTCTTCAAACATGAAGAGAGCAAGAAATGGACATGGTATAGATGGAGTACAGAGGAGCAGAGATACACGGAGAAATCAATGATTGATATGATGCTGACAAACGACAAGAGAATCTTCGAGGATGTGAAAAGTGTGCCCACAATATCCCTAGATTCGGACCATAGAATGGTACTGGGGAAATTGAGGTGGAAGTCAGGGAATAAACCAAGAAGGAAAGTAAGAGAAAGATACTGTTTGGAGAAACTGAGAGAGGAGGGAGTTAAAGAAGAATTTAATGAAAGAATTACTCAGGAATATGAAAGAAGGTCAATAGAACAGGAAACTGTGGAAGAGAGCTGGGAAACCTTTAGGGAAGAAGTAGATCGAGTTGCAAGTGAAATAATGGGAAAAAAGAAAATCTGAGGAGGAAGAAAGAAGAGGACGGTATGGTGGAATGAGGAGGTTAGGAACAAGGAATGGAAATGGAAAAAAACAAGAACAGAGGAAAATAGAAGAGAATATGTGAGAGCGAGAAATCATGCAGAAGATGTGAAAAGAAGAAATAAAGATTCCACATGGATCAGAATAGGAAGAGAATTGAAGGAAGATATGAAGGGCACAAGAAAACTTGTATATGGAATGGCCAAGAACATGAAAGCAAGTAAAGAACCAGAAACGCATGTGGTTTTGAATAAAGAGGGAGAACCGCTTCTGGAGGAGACAGAGGTAGCGGAAAGATGGAGAGAGTATTTTGAGGAGTTGCTGAATGTACAGGAAGAGGAGGAGGAAGTGGAAATAGTGGAGTCACCCCATAGAGAAAGACGAGGACTAAAGGAAACCAGATTGATTCAGTTACAAGAGGTGAGGGAGGCAATTAAAATGTTACGAAACGGGGAAAAGTGCAGGATACGATGGACTCCGTAACGAGTTATTCGAGCCAGGGGAGGGAATGACTAAGTGGTTAACATTGATATTCAACAAGGTATGGGAAGAAGGAAAAATACCAACAGAATGGAGGAAATCAGTAATTTGCCCAATACATAAAAAGGGAGATAGAAGAGAATGTGGAAATTATAGAGGTATAGTGTTGTTAATAAGAGCGAGTAAGGTATACGAAAGAATCTTGGAGAGAAGATTGAGGATGAAGGTTGAAGATAAAATTGGAAAATGACAAAACCGTTTTAGATCAGGTAAAAGCACGACAGACTTGATTTTCCATATGAAGATGCTGACGAAGAAAAACAGAATGGAACAAGAAAGCATATGTAACATTCATTGACTTAGAAAAAGCTTTCGATAGGATAAAAAGGGAAAGACTGTGGAGAGTATTAGAAGACCCAGCGTACAACATTCCTGAGAAATTATCAACAGCTATTAAGAACATGTACGAAAAAACTATAAATATGGTCAGAGGAGGAGGAAGCGAGAAATGGTTTGGAGTGAAAACTGGGGTGAGGCAGGGCAGTGTATTGTCACCATTGCTTTTCGCACTGTACCTGGACAGCTGCCTTAAAAGAATATGCATAAGAGAGAATAGAGAAGACACACTGGTATACGCGGATGATGCGGCAGTGATAACATCAAGAACTGAGGATCTTCAGGAAGCTGTGAATAGGTGGAATGATGTGTTGAACTCTATGGGCATGAAAATAAACAGAGAGAAAAAGAAGTAATGGTAATAGCTAGGGAGAGAGAAGAGATAGGTATGACGGATGTATATATATATATATATATATATATATATATATATATATATATATATATATATATATATATATATATATATATATATATATATATATATATATATATATATAATAATAAAATAAAAAAAAAAAAAAAAAAAAAAAAAAAAAAAAAAAAAAAAAAAAAAAAAAAAAAAAAAAAAAAATTAAAAAAAAAAATATAATTTATTATATATATATATATATATATATATATATATATATATATATATATATATATATATATATATATATATATATATATATATATATTATATATATATATTATATATATATATTTGGTGGGCAAAGCCATGAGAGACCTACCAAATTTCCACCAGAAGAAGGAGCAAATCGGTATCCTATTCAGATTAAAGGCCGACATATCCCGAAACATGGTGTTTGAAGGTGTGCAAGTCGTAGGAAATTGAGAAAATATATGAAGAGAGTGTGCTTCCAGACTTTGCCAGTAGAGTACGTGTAAGATTGAGCATAGCGGTTAAGCTAGGGTCAGAGAGTTGGACAGAGAAAGGATGAGACTAGAAAGACGTGCCGCACGAGCTCTCCTGAAAGGAGGAGGTATGCGACGAGAGAGTTCGGAAGAGCAGTGTCAGTTGTGATAGTATAGAGAAAGTGGCGCAACAATTTACGGGCAGAAAGAGATTGGAGAGAATTAGTGAGAGTAGGAGAGTTGATAAGACGAATGTAATATAAATAATATATATATATATATATATATATATATATATATATATATATAATATATATATATATATATATATATATATATATATATATATATATATATATATATATATAATAATAACAATAATAATTTTAATAATAATAATAAATAATAAAATAAAAATAATATATATATATATATATATATATATATATATATATATATATATATATATATATATATATATATATATATATATATATATATAATATATATATATATATATATATATATATATATATATATATATATATATATATATATATATATATATATATATATATATATATATATATATATATATATATATATATATATATATATATATATATATATATATATATATATATATATATATATATATATTATATACGATATTTTTTAAATCCGATTTATCGATATTTTAACCGATACTATCGAAATCAATGTGATATTTTTAAAAATTATCGATAATCGATATATCAATATTTTTTCAATATCGGAATCCCTACTATAAATTGACTTTGAGCCTTGTGATAATTGCAATAATAATGGACAAGAGAACCCTGGAACTTGCAATGAAACCTCAAAGATTATTCAGAGCGTTGGAATTTGAATTATAAATTCAAGCATTCTTCGAAAGATATAAAACTTGAGAGTTGAATTTTGTCTAGTTTAAATTTAAAAGCTTTGACATGGAAGAGTTGAAATATAAAAACTCTGAGTTTGAGCTTTTATTTAAAGACCTGAAAGAGAAGGGTCATGATTAGTTAACAATTAAAAAATATGATAAGACTTACTATGAATTTATTCAAAGGTTTTGTTGCCTTTGTAGTTCTTGCATATACAATCCCATATAATTAAGAACGTAACGAGTTATATATTTGAGTAGAAGGCAATGAAAATGATAGATAGAAAGATTTTTGAAAAAAAAGAAATATATAACTCATACCTCAAACCTTGATTTTGAAACTTGTAATAACAAGCGAAACTTTTACATTTTTAAAACGTGTTGACTTGACCATGATATTTTAAAAGTGAGGGCGTGTTAGCCAGCGGTTTGTTGAACAACAAAATGTTACATATCGATACAAAAACAAACCAACGACTCTACAAACTCCAATCAATGAGAACTTAAATATAGATAAAATACACTAGATAAATAAGATAAAATATATACACAGATAAATTAGTGAAAGCATATAAACAGTTTTTATAGAAATTAGCAATACAATTAAATAATTTAGGTCACTTTGACTGGTTTCGAAGAATGTTGATTCTTGAAGTTTCTTAATATGTAATTACATATTTAAGGATGGTAGGGGTAAAGTAGGAGATATATTTGAAAGATTATGGTGTAAAGTTTAAGGAAAATAAAATACCTCAACTCTCCAACGAAATTGACTTGAACACTTTGTTATTCGAGAAAATATAAATATGATTACATTTTGAAATACTTTAACAACCACATAGTTTTTATTAAAGCTGTTGAAAAAGTTTGAAGGGTCTGAAGTGGCACCGTGTTAATGATTCCACATCGAAAAAATGCTAAAACAATTTTGGTGAAAATCGTTTTATAAACTTTTGATGGAGAAATTTGTAGAATTTCTCCATTTTAAATAAGAACTAAATAATTTCTGAAAATATTTATACCATAGACCAATAGTGGAAGTATATAAAGTTTCGTCAATTTTGTAATTTTGATAGATTGAAAAATATTCAGTAATTGTTTGGTTCATGGTACAGGATATCAATATTTTTAAAACTTCAAAAGTTACGAACACACATTAAAAGAAAAAAAAAGAATAAAATTAAATATTTGAGAGTGGACCTCACAAACGAAGGGCTTTTACCGTCCTTCCATGTAGATAAAATACTGACCTTCAGGCCATTACGAGTTCAAAGAAGAGCGAACCACTAGCAATGAGAAATCGTGATGCTCTCAAGTGAATTTGAAGAAAGCAAAATGAAGCCTGGAAAAAATGTAAATTGACTTTTGAAGAAAAAAAATTATATTGATAAGCAAAGACTGATAATTGTTTTGTTTTGGTAGTGAATGAAAACAGAATTTAGCCAACTGTCTTTTTATTTAGCTACAGCATGAATTGGAAACGATCGGTATGGTCACAATTTAATTCACAATAATAAGATAGCGGAAGGCTAAAAAATAATAGATTAATTTGTAAAATTAGATATAGAATGTTTATATTTAATAGAATTTCTTCATTATGAAAGAAAATGAAAATAATGGAAAGCATATATATTTGACGAAATAGTGAGAGTATATAAAGAGTTTTAGTTTTTGCTTCTTTCTCAATCCTTTGCCTCCTATCGTCAGAAACCAACATCTACTGAAGTGTCTAAAGCGAACCCTACTAGTCGACGACAAGGAAGACTAGTTCCTGCTGATTCTGTTGTCAGATTACTACTAAAAAGTTTAATTAAAGAATGATACTTCGACACTGGTTTATTTAAAATTTATAGTAGATAGTAAAATTTATATGATCTTGGATAGTAGAATACAAAAGTACTTTAAAGGAAATAGGATTGACAGTTTTTATAAATCTCTTTGCACAAATTGAATTTTTCCTTCCAGTGGAAAAAGTTGACATGATTATTAGGAAATAAAAATTTAAATACACAATATACATTTTAACTTGTGATCATAAAATGTTACAGAATCGTCAAGAATATCAGAATTAAAGATTCGGAAATTACATTGAAAAAGGGAATATGGTGGAAGATTTTAATGAAAAGCTGATTAAGAAATAAAGGAAGGAAAGAATACCTATAAAAGAGTAGTATTTTGGGAAGTATTGGGTATATTTATAATTTTTCCCATTTTTAATTTTAATTTTAGAATTCGAAGTTAAAATTTTAATGTAAAAAGCAGTTGGCAAGCTGGCAACTTGGCAACTTGTCTTATTAGTCATAAGGCTTTTATGTGTCTTCTGTAAAATGTAGGGCCTTTGTTTTTATAATTTATAATTCTTATTAAAAAAAAAAATTTTTCTGCAATTTAAATTATGAAGTACCTTTTTGCTGCATTAGTATTTGGAAGTTTACTCGTTGCATTGTTTTGTATAGCTTATAAGGAAGTTTTGCAGTGAGAACATTTTGAGTTTACATTCTAAGGCGGGTATACCATAATTGAAATTTTGTCTGCCTTGATTAGGTATGGCATATGCCCGTAGTTTTTAACGTTTGAGCTAGCAAACAAAAGGAAAAAAAGTATTTCGTTACCGCTGATTTGCTTTTGATGCAAAATAAGACAAAAAGCAATGACTTTATTACATCTTTTAGGGCTTTGTCCAAAATGCATGGCACACGAATATATACGGGGGCTCTGTATATCAATATTAATTTATTTATAGTCTGTCCTATTTGTCCTCTGAAGTTTGTCCTTAAAAAAAATCTTTAGCTAAAATCTTTTGCTAACTTGACAGACGTTTCCAGATCTGATTTTCACAAAATTCACAGGAACATATGCATCAGTTATAAGAATAAATGAAAGTGTTAAAGGTTTAAAGACAAATTTAACTTTTTCTACTAATAAAGCAAAACAGACAGCTATATAAGATTGCGTTGTCTTTTAACACGATCTTATTTAAGACTTTTTCTACTTTTGGTAATTGTGCAGTATAGTCCCTTAAGCTGGCACCCTTTTATTAATAAGCCCATTAAACTTGAAATGTATTTGGTAATACTTTAGTAAAGGGGGCCCAAATTTTTTTCCTACTCAGCCTAACTACGAAAACGAAATGATCTGATTTTTTTTTTTTTTTTTTTTTTTTTTTTTGGCATGATTTTATTTAAAAAAAAAAAAATTTAAAAAAATTTTTTTTTAAAAAAAATGAAAATTATTTTTCTTTGATGTCTTGTCACAGCAGAAACGAGCACAATGACGTAGTCCTATAAAGGTTGTCAGAGCTTTCATACTAATGAGTTGCCATTATTTTTTTTTACTTCCCCATCAAAAAAATTTTTTTTTGGATAACGTTATTATATATTATATATATATATATTATATATATATATATATATATATATATATATATATATATATATATATATATATATATATATATATATATATATATAGAGAGAGAGAGAGAAATAAAATTTAAAAATTTTATCACCACCACTCACAGGTTAGGGGGTATGGGGGCAGAGCCCCCTGTAGATAAATGATCGGGTGCCATGCATTTACGATTTCATTGCTGTACTGCAATAATGCATATTATAATACGTTGCAAATACATGGCACACGAACGTTTGTCTATAGGGGGTAGAATATTCTAAGGAGTTTTATAATTTCGATAGATGATATTTTAATATAATTATTTTTATTAAATTTTTTTTTTTTTTTAATTTTTTTAAAAATTTTTTTTCTTACAAAATAATTTGTCGTACGTCGATTATTAAAAAAAAAAAAAAAAAAAAAAAAAAAAAAAAAAAAAAAAAAAAAAAAAAAAAAAAAAAAAAAACCCGGGGCCCCTTTTACTAAGATTTTACCATGCATTTTTTATTAATCCAGATGTAAAATACTATTGGGAGTTTGAATTAAAAAATGTAATTAAATAATTTGCAATTTTTTTTTTTTTTTACTATGGTTTTATTTCATTTATTTTGCATTTGGTGTTAATAACCTGGCATATGGTTTTTTAAAATATAAACGGGAAATATATATATATAATGTATTTTGAAGAAACATTAATTAAATTGCAAGGAAATCAAGTTTATTAAATAGTGCAATTAAAGTATTGAAAAGCTAGGCATTCATTCGCAATTTTGATTATCTCATAAGAAATTAGAGTAAAAAGAATATTTAGCCAAGAATTTTTTTTTTTTTTTCTACTCTTGAAAAAAAAGACAAAGTATATTAAAATGAATTAAGTCTGATAAGTCTCAAAAAAATATTTTTTTATAATATTAAAAATATAAAATATATATATATATATATATATATATATATATATATATATATATATATATATATATATATATATATATATATATATATATATATATTATTATGTACAGTAATAATTTTGATCAAGATTATTGAATATCAGTAAACTAATATATTAGTATCAGTATCGTTTGATTATTATACAGTATTTGAATGCCTGGCTAAGAAATATTTGTCTACAAGGTCAAAGCCCTTCAGAACCCATGAGTGATATATATATGGCTTAGGTGGAGATTGTTTCTGAGTTTCGATATTTTTTATTTCAATATTTTTTTGTCAATATTTTATTTTAATCAATATTTTCCTGCCTATAACTTTTTTTTATAACTCAGTTTCTTTTCATAGTCGTGCCAATGTTCTTGTGTAGGTTAGGCCTCTTTTACAGCAACTTCTTGTATAGGTTAGGCCTCTTTTACGGCAACTTCGGTAGTTCAGGTTATGATAAGTCGAATTAGGTTCTGCTAGAAAAGTAAGTAATAATAATTGTGTGTATGTCTAGTAATAGTACCTCTGGCAACTCTCTTGTTTATGATAGGCTTCTCCGATATTTTCAATTTTTGATATTTTTTAACAATCGAAACTCAGAAACAATCTCCACCTTTACCTATATATATATATATATATATATATATATATATATATATATATATATATATATATATATATATATATATATATATATATATATATATATATATATATATATATATATATATTAGGGATGGAGTGATACCAAAATTTTTTAAAGATACCGATACCAAGACCTTCAAGTTTCCAGATAGTGATACCTAAAAATATACTGTATTATCAATTTAATACAAATATATCCTTCATTTTTACATTGAATTATAATTAGGCTTATCAGAACTCAAAGTAGTCTTTTTCAGATACGATAATTCAAATATTTTTTATTGTAATATTTTTTTTATTTTTGGTATTTTGCACAAAAGTGGTCTTCCTCTCATCATTAAGACTCAATTCATTTCAAAATATTTTATCTATATTTATAATAGAGTAAAATAAATGCTGACCTAATTCTTACAATTTCTGGAATTGGGTAAAGGTAATTGGAAAGCATATTGTTACGAATAATATTTTGAGTATTGGTATATATTACAAAAATAGACCTAAATTTATATGCAGCATGCAAACTACATTACCCCTGTTAATACAGTACGTAGATTAAAATATATAACTTAAAGGTTCATTGACATTACAATTTACAAAGTAAAAGTTAATATCAAATTTAACCACAAATGTTAATACTTCAGTAAAAGAAAGCACTATATGAGATTTTTTTATTATTATTTTTTATTTTTTCTCCTAAAAATTTATTTTTTTTAATACATTTTCTGGAGAAATAAAATAAAATATAATGGTAGCTAAAAACCTCTTTGTAAAATGAAAATACCAATAACTTAAAAATTTTACTATAAAAAGGAAATGATGATTATTGTATATTAGAAGCTACCATTTTTTAATAATGATAGACTGATATTGATATTTTGATTTTAATATCAAATTTAATAATTATATTTGAATTCATGAAAAATAATTATTTATCTACTGAGAGTTACAACCTCTATTCCCTGATCCTATGAATATGTCAATATAATTCGGTATGGACTGACCGAGCCTGGAATTTTGCTGGGGCCTGGGGTTGCCTAAAATTTGTAAAGTGGTCAAAAGCATTGAAATTTTAGGCTAAGAAAATTAGATATTAATTTAATTGAGGTTTACTTAATTATAAGGAAGGAGTAGAATAGTCAACATTCACTTAAATTAATGATTATATATTTTCTTGAAAAAAAATTTTCAGAAAATTACAGATTTTGTATAATAAAAGTTTTAAAAAAAATACAAAAATCTTTGAATTTTTTTTTTCCTGATTCACAATAGTAATTCAACAGGTTTACTTAGGTAAGACCCTAAGTTAAAGTTTGAAAATTGTAAGATTTAAAATTATCAATATAACCTGTATTTATACATATCATTGTTATTTTATAGCTATGTATCAAACTTGTGTCATTTAGCTACATTATTTTAAAATTATTATTTTGTTTTTACTTTCAGTCAATATGGCTAAAAGATCAGCTTCAGCAGTATGGGAGTACTTTACAATGTTTCAGGATAGGCTCGAAATAGCTAAATGTTACATCTGCAGTCAGGAAATTAGAAGAGGAGCTTCGTGTGCCCCAAGTAAAAATTTTCAACAATCTTTATGGGGCATCTAAAATCAAAACACAAAGAATAAACATTCACTAGCAGAAGAGGAGCAGTTAATAGAAACAAAAAGAAAAGAAAATATTCTTAGTTTTCTTATATTTTGTTTGAACAATAATTTTTATTTGACTGATTGAGCTGAAAATTTCAGGGTATATGCATTTTTTCCCGAAGTTCTGAGTTGATTTTGAGCATTTTTCTGAGTCCATAATGGTTTGAAAGTTATTTGGACCAAATTTAGAGGGGTCAAACCACTGGTCCACATGAGCTGAAAATTTAACTGAATAATCTTAGCCTCAATTTCTTGCATTAGTGTGAACAGATTTTTGATATCACATTCTAGAAAAAAAGTTATAAGCACTTGAAATTTTTTTTGTGCAGAAATTGTACCCTTCCGGAGAAAAAATTATTTAAAAAAAAAAAAAATATATTAATTTTTAAATTTTTGGATATTGTTTAGAGAAGGGACAGGGCTACAAGTTTTATTTAGTGCATTATTAAATGCTATTTGTTTGAATTGAGATATAGCCTCTCAAACTTTAAGAATTTTTGAAATTTGGTCAAAAATGAACCTTTTTAGAGAGGCCATATATTGAAACCAACGAATCGCATCAAATAAAGTATAGAGAGGAATTTGTAGCCCCATCCTTTTCCTATACACTACCAAAAATAAGAAATTTTATAGTTAAATTTTTTTTTTTTATTAATTTTTTTTTTTTTTTTTTTTATAAAAATTTTTTTTATTTTTTTTATTTTTTATTTTTAAATATTTTTCGATAGTTGGTCAGTTTTGGACTTATAACATTTTTTCTATAACTCTGGGAACAAAAGTCTGTTATAAGCTTTTGTAGCCCATAGAAGTCTGAATATAAAGTCCAAATTTCAGAACATTCTAAAAAGTAGTTTGGTCCCACCATTCATTTGAAAAAGGGTCAAATTTCCAAAAATCTTTTAACCATTAAACACTCAGAAAAACGCTAGAAATGGACATTTTTCACTGGGAAAAAGCTATATACACTGAAACTTTCAGGAGAATCGGCTGAAAAATAATTTTTTTTGTTGAAATTGGACTGTCCTTTTAATAAGCATAATTTGCCTTTTTAACCCTCAGCAGGCAAACCCCGGTTTTCCATGATTTTTTGCAGGGACCTTCGGTCAGTTCATAGGGGGATGGACTTTTCATTATTTTTAAATTTTTTTTCACTACATATTGATATCAAAAATTGATTTTAATGTCAATATATTGTTCAATCCTGTATAGGTCTACTACTGCATCAAAGTAACTATCAAAATTCAAAAATTGATGATCTATATGTACAGTAAGAACTAAGAGGTAGGTCTTTTTATAGTTAAATTTTTAGGTTTATGATATTTTTATTGTACTAAAGGGATCTTCTACACTTCATTGAGATTTATTTTAATTCATTTTAATATATTTTATCTATGATTTCAATAGAGTAAAAAAAAAAAAAAAAAAAAAAAAAACCTCACATGGTGCTTTCAAATTACCAAACCTATAGCTATAGCACATGCAAACTACACACCATTATACTTATTTGATTAGACTGTAGTCATGTTTACAACGCCCAGATTAACTTTAATAATAACTTGCTACCCTCCCAAAATTTTGGTTTAATCATGATATATTTATATGAAGCAAAGACCATTTATATACCTATCTAGTCCTTTCTTAAATAGTGTAAGTGAATAACAATTAGTAATTTTAAGTGCCAAACCATTCTAAAACTTGGCAACAATATTGCTGAAAGAATATATTCTAATAATAAGATGGACTAGCTTCTTTTTTTTGTCATTATCATGTTCCTGGATATCTCTTCCATGGTCTACTATAAAGAATTTTTTAATCTCAGTATGTAAACTTGCATCATATAACCTCAAGAAATTTCCTCTCTACAGAAACCATTCCTAACTCCCTCAACCTCTCCTTGTAACTCTTACTTTTAAAGCCAGAAATTATTCTTTTTGTTCCATATTGCACACTTTCCAGCATATCTATATCTTTTCTTAAATGAGAGGCTCAAACTTGTGCACTATATATATATATATATATATATATATATATATATATATATATATATATATATATATATATATATATATATATATATATATATATATATATATATATATATATATATATATATATATATATATATATATATATATTGTACTCTAAATAAATATTTATGTATGTATCATTATTAATAGGTTTTTATATTAGATATTTTCCACAGTAGATTATATTTTTTGCTGTAAATAATTTTTTTAGTATTTAAAATTTGATGGAGGAAAATGCAAAAAAAAATACTCAGTCAGAATGTGACAGCTGTCCAATATTTCCAAAGTATATGGAGGTAAGCTTTAATTAATTTAATATATATATATATATATATATATATATATATATATATATATATATATATATATATATATATATATATATATATATATATATATATATATATATATATATATATATATATATATATATATATATTTCCTACCTACTCCCATTAATATAAACAAAATAGGTTGTAATTTTGCTTTTAATATTGTAATGGTACAAAATATTTTTCCTAAGGAAAAGTATTGCATAAGTTTATTTCTATTGCTATGAAGTTATAACATTGCATACTTTATGCTTTGTATATGTTAAGAATAAAGTGCTGCAATGCAGAATATACAGTTTGTGTAATTTATGCAAAGTATTTAAACATCTAGGGTAAAAAGATTTAAAAAATTATTCTACTTTTGGGAATAAATTGCCATTTGTGAAGCTTCTGAATTGTTATAAACCAATGTTCTCATGATGAATTTTATGCCTCTAAATGTTGCTATTCTTGTTTCATATGTATAACATTAAATAATGTTGGCAATCCTTCCTCCTAGATTGTAATTTGAATCAATATTCTAAGGAATTACCTAAGGAGACTTATAGAAATAGAAATAATTTAAGTATTTAGAAATGATCATAGTAGATACTGTCTAGTAAATGACATTTTTTGTCATAGTTTTATTATTTTTAACACCATCTCTGTTTCTATTAAATATTTCAAATATGGATGATTAATTTCAATGCAAACCTAATCAGAAACAACTCTGATAGTTAGAAGGACATTTTTAAAGTTATTAAATTTTTTGAAGAGGAGAGGCTTAGGCAGTCCTTAGTTTTTTCAGTTTATCAAAACCAGGATACTAGGTTATTGCTAGTCTGTGAGTTTAATTGTAAATAATTACCAAACAAACTTGGAACTGGAGAGAATATTAGCCATATATATGAAATGTAGTTTATCTTATTGCATTTCTCTTTCTTTAGGAGTCTAGCAAATAGTGTAGTAGGAACAACCACCTCAGCACTGTAAAGGCTTACAAGCATTCATAATTCCAATATATGATCTTTTTGACAGGAATTTTTAATTAATTTTTAATTAATGATTAATTTATAATTTAATAAAGTATAGTTGTAACCTGTTGAATGAGAAAATCAGATTTCTACATTTTAATCTGAAAATGAAATGAACTTTTAACTGTGAACTTGAGTTTAATGTTGACTGAAAGGTTACATAAATAGAAGCTTATTGCTTTCTAGGAGATTTATCAAAAATTGACGGCGTTTAAGGTTTTTTTTTATTTTAGTTAAACAAAACTCTGTCAAAATTTGAACATGTAGAAATGAATTTTAAAATACAAGTTTTTTAAATAATAATAATGATAATAGTAATAGTAATAAAAATATTTCAAAAAATTTAAATAGTAATTTGTACTTTATTGTACCTTGAATATTTGTTTCCTTTAAAAGTATATATATATATATATATATATATATATATATATATATATATATATATATATATATATATATATATATATATATATATATATATATATATATATATATATATATATATATATATATATATATATATATATATATATATATATATATATATATATATATATATATAATATATATAATATTATATATTATATATATATATATAAATATTTTACCATATTGTTGTGATATAAAATGCTTAGATTATACCACTGACATTAATCAATTCATTTGTTTTGATATAATTGTATTATTAAATTTTATTTCAATTCTAGAACTTACTCATTAAAGATGAATTGGTGATTAAGGATGAGCCTGTTGAACAATGGGACAATGATTCAGAAGACTTAAATGAAACTTTCGTAAGTCAACATATTTTGTATCGATGATTAGTGATCCTATTAGTATTATATTAGTAGTATTTATTATATTAGCATTTTATATTATATTAGTATTGAAATGGTCATATATAAATTGGTGATATAGGGCCTATTTGTTTTTGTTTTGAACTGATTTTTCGCATCACGTTTTGATAATACATTTTGAAATATTAACTATATTGGTCATAATAATAATTAATAATATTACTGAAATTAAAAACATTTTGGACATTCTGGATTGTGTTTCTGTATATCTTGAATAATAAATGTATGGCTTTGGGTCCTGCTCTTGCTTACCAACCCTGTTGTAAAATAATGTATTTAAGAAATAATAATATTTTAAAATATTAAATAGATGAGGCCAAACCAATTTGGTTCAGTCCACACAAAAATCTGATAGGTCTTTTTCTTATCATATTTATAATCTTTAGATATCACCAGAGAGTAGAACACTACCTCAGAACTTAAAGATATGATTATATAGTGATAGTAATTTTCTTAATTGTTTTTCTTTTTTAAGTAAACATTTAACAACTTCAATATTCTATTTTAAATCATTATGTAAATTTTACAGGGTTTGAAGACAGAAGAACCTGAATCTGGGGATGAAGAAGAAGAAGAAGAAGAGGAGGAGGAGGAGGAAGAGGAAGAAGATAGTGACCTTGAAAACCATGAAAGTGTTGAAGATGAAATACAAAATGAATGCAATGTAGAAAAATCTGTGAATGAAATGAATGAAGAACTTATTGAGAATCGTAAAGATTTTTTGAATCAAATCAAGCTACTAACCCAAAGTTTGGGAGGCATTAACACTTTTCAGGCCCTGCAGTCTTGTGGCACCAGTGCCAGTGCTTTAGGTGGCCTGTATTTGCTCCACCTGCAGCAGCAGCAACAAGTAGCTTCAGCTTTAAATCTGCAACTGAGTCAGTCTAGCAAAGATGTAAAACATGAGTCTCTAAAAGTAAGTCACATTGTGTTATGAATAGGTAAAGTTTTTAAAAATTAAATTGATGAAAAAGTTTTTGTGTACCATGATAACATGAGCTGCTTTTAGGCATAGATCCTATCCTATTATTTTTTATTTATTTATTTTATCTTTCTGTTCATTAACTTCTGTTATTAATCAAGAGCGTTTCTCTTAAAGAATCGGACTTCGGGGACCTCAGCACGATTCTAATTTGTTAACATATATGCTATATTATCTTTGGAAAAATATTAATAGGATTTTAATTCTCTTTTCTTATTGTTAATCAAGAAGCATTAGTTGAAGCTGTGGTGGTAATGTTGTTCAGTACTTTTATTTAAAACTGGGAAAGCGCTGATGAAGGGAGGTTGGTAGAAAATGCAAGGGATATGCTTGGAAAGTGAGAAAATGAAAGGTTGCCAAGAGGACAAAATAAAAAAAAAAAAAAAGTAAGGAGGAGGTGTGGTAGTGTCAAAAGCTATCGAGGCAGACGTGAAAGATTGGTGACAGAAAGGGGGAAACGGTATTAAGAGAATATTAATGAGATTGAATGTTAGGCTAAAATGTATTTGTATTATGGTATGTATTAGGGATGGAGCGATACCAAAATTTTTACCGATACCGATACTTAAAAATTCCCCGATACCGATACCTAAAAATATGCCGATACTTGCTGATACTACTACCGATACCGATACTTTACTCTTGTCCAAAAAATTTACCGATACCGATACTCAAAAATATGCCGATACCGATACTTCACTCCATCCCTAGCGTGTATAATAACTTCTTTGTTCTGATATTTTTTTTTATTGTTCTAAATTTTAAATTCCATTATGACGTATGAGGTCCTTTTATGTGAAAATAAAATTACATTTTATATTTTTCATTTTAAAAAATTGTCATATTTTTATCTCAGTTTGCTGATTAAAGATTATCATCATTTATTAGTGTTGATAAATAAACAACTGTTTGAATTCTATTTTGTGTCTTTCTGAGAGTTTAATTAAAAGAATAATTTTTAAAAAAAAAATTCTATATTTTTAAATAATTTTTTAGAATTTTTAAAAAATTTTTTTATGAATATCAGTAACTGTAGCTTATTATAAAATGTTGGAGTAAGTAGAGAAACTTGAGCAGTTCTCTTCTTGCGATTAGCTCCGCCCTCTTATGAATAATAAGTACACCAGTGGAGTGCTTGCTACTGGTGGGAATCAAAATCGGCATCCACGATATGCCTGGCCAGCCAGCAAATACTTGCCATTGGCCCGTGAAACCCTTGGTTCATCCTCGAATGAACCAACTGACAGGGCTAATAACTCTTCCTGGGGGCGGATTTTGATTTTGGTGCTAACTAAGCTTTAATAGTTTAAAATACTTTGTAATTATTTAGTTAATTGATTAAATGAATTTAACTAAAAGTGATTTCTTGACATAGCTAAATTTATATTTTTCACTGCATACTGTACTTGTCATTTTTTAGTTTTTATTTTCTGACCTTTCAGAGTGAAATGCCTCCTACCTTGCCTGTTAATCTTGCTTCGCAATCTAAACTTTACGAATCCTTTTTAATACAATGGAAGACATTGTTTGAAAACATCCTGAAGTCTGTAGTTGAATCACCTCAGGGCAATAGAGGTCACTCAGTTAATCCAGTGACAGAATCCCTGTCATCTTTAGACATAAATTCTGTACTTTGCCAAGCTTTAGTAAATCCTAACTTCAAGAATGAAGGATCATTTCTAGGGTCAGATGTTACGGAAAATGATCCTCAGGATAATTATCATAAGGAATCTTCGTCATACGAAGACAACGTCAGTACAGTAGAGGGAGAATATTCTATGGATGACAACACACTGGTTTCCCTTGTCAGTTCGCGATTTCAACAGAGCAATTCATTCTTTTCCAATCAATGTACAGAAAAAGTTGAAGAAGCGGCGTAGAACTCTTAAGAATAGAGCTTACGCCAACAATTGCAGGGCGAGGCGGCAAGTCTATAAGAAGAAGCTGGAGATGGTGAACGCCACTTTGAAAAATCAAATTGAGGCTTTTAAAAGCAAATTAGGAGAACTTAAAATGACTGACATTAATCTTGAAAGGGAAAATCCCCTCTTGAGACCTTCTCAAGAGGCAAGGTCTTCCTGGGTGCCTTTAATATCCCCTACTGAAGCTTTTGAAGAGCTGAGAGCCTCGCAAAGCAAGGGAACTTCTCCTCCAGAGGTATTATTATTATTATTATTCTTTATTATTATTATTATTATTATTAAGCAGGAGTATTTATTTTATTTTCTTTATTTACAGATGTTAGACAGTATGGACAAAAACTTTGACTATCCACCTACTTTTGCGTCATCAAATTCAATGGACAGTTTTTCAACCATGTCCTCCAGGCAGGGAATCTGCCTCACCTGAACCTTTAGTCATTAACTTAAATACCAAGAAAAAGGTTAAAAGAGGTGGTAGTACTCATTTGTCCAAAACCTCAAAGGCAATTGATACCTTTCACAATGAAGTAGGCACAAGTTGCATTGAAAATATGTCTGCAGAATCATACGTCATCGAAGATTCTGAACTCTTGGAACTGTCCACAACTGAGCTTAACAAACGAATTAAAGGGTGGCCACACGAAACCCAAAATACGATAAAAAAGAGAAGAAGAACCCTCAAGAACAGAAGTTATGCTAAAAATTGTCGACAGAGACGCCTTATTCACAGAGAAGAATTAGAAATCGTAAATGCTAAACTAAAGAAAGAGCTTGACTTGTACAAAACTGCATTAATACAATTAGCTTCAAGAGAGTGTGATGCTAACAGTCTTTCTTCCTATGCCTTAATAGAGAATAAGAGTAGTGATAGAAATGGGGGAGGAGCGGGATCTTTTGATAGAAATGGGGGAGGAGCGGGATCTTTTTCTGATGGGAGAGGAGCGGGGTCTTTTTCTGATGGAGTAATGTTGGATGACACTGATGACAAATTAAAACATATGAAGGAAGAACCATTTGGTGTAGCAGAAGATTCATTGGACCTTGAATTAGGGTCCTATGCTGATGATAAAGAGGAGTCCAGTGATAAAACGGAAGGTATCATTTACTAAGAGGAAAAGACTCTTAAGTGAAGACATCGAATCTCTTACCGAAAATAATAATAATAATAATCATAATAATAATAATAATAGGTATTCTACTAATGAACAAATCTTTTCAACGGAAGGGAGTAACAGTAGTAAAGACCGTCTTCGTAGGAAGAGGAAAAAGGTTCTTGGCTTGATTAAAACAAACAGTCACAATGACAGAATGGAACAACAGGAACCTTTGTTTAGTCACAATGACAGAATTGAACAACAGGAACTTTTGTTTAAAATTGTGAAAAAAGAAACGTTAAGTAACGATAGCGAGTCAGAAGAAATAAGTGAACTTAATAATGGTGTATATGATTCAACTGAGGAAGAAGCTCTTCCTTCTGCAGCAGAATTTAAATTTAATCAGTCTGATTCCTTCAGTAGCCTACCCTCCTATGGAGAAAAATTGTTATTTTCATCCAATAATGGAGATGATGATGATAATTCTTTAAGCAACGATAATGTTCAGAACGAGCGAGATCGATCTTCAAATTACAAAGATGAAGATTGACTTCTTCAGAAGAAAGATCAAATTCAAGAATAAAAATAAAGAACACCTTTAAGGGATCAAGTGACTCTATAACTGGAAGTAGATATAATAATCTTCAAAATGCAATCGTCAAAATTTAAATTGTAAGTAAGCCACTGTTTCATTTGTTTTACTTGTTTTCAGAGAAAGATACTGTATTCTGATATTGTACAAGTGATATTACTTTCTGCCACAGATAGGAACCGACCGGGGCTCTGGCCGGGGTTGCCTAAAATTTGTAAAGAGGTCAAAAGCACTGAAATTTAGGTTAAGAAAATTAGGTTTTATTATAAGGAAAGAGTAGAATAATCAATATTCACTTAAATAAATTTTTTTTTTCTGATTCACAATAGTTATTCAATAGGTTTACTTAAGTAAGACCCTAAGTTAAAGTTTGAAAAATGTAAGATATAAAAGTATCAATATAACCTGTATTTATACATATTCATTGTTATTTTATTTCTGTGTATCAAATTTGTATCATTTAGCTACATTATTTTAAAATTATTTTGTTTATACTTTCAGTCACTATGGCTAAAAGATCAGCTTCAGCAGTATAGGAGTACTTTACAATGTTTCAGGATAGGCTCGAAATAGCTAAATGAAACCTCTGCAGCCAGAAAATTAGAAGAGGACCTCCTTGTGCCCTGTTGGCA
Organism: Armadillidium nasatum; assembly: GCA_009176605.1. NCBI lineage: Eukaryota > Metazoa > Arthropoda > Malacostraca > Isopoda > Armadillidiidae > Armadillidium > Armadillidium nasatum. Next base: position 23,204 of record SEYY01020791.1, on the reverse strand, counting down.
TATTTATCATAATGGCGGAAATATAAATGATAATATAGGGCAGGACATAGAGACAAAGAGCTGTTCTTACCTAGGCCTTTATTTACATGTATATCACATAGTACAAGTCGTGCTACAATACACGAGATAGAATCGATAGAATGAGATTGCAAATTTTTATCACATAGAACATAGTCTTTACTGAATCATAACAAAGAATATATTCATACAGTATGAACAGTACATATCCTTTAGGTTAACTCTTAACATGCCCTAAGTAAAAAAATTTTCAACCAAATCTTTATGGGGGAATCTAAAATCAAAACACAAAGATGAACATTCACTAGCAGAAAAGGAGCTGTCAAAAGAAACAGAAAAGAAAAAGAAAATATTGAAAAAACAAGAAGAAAAATGTTAATTTTCTTTTATTTTGTTTGATTTTTTTTTTTTTTTTTTTTTTTTTTTTTTTTTTTTTTTTTTTTTTTTTTTTTTTTTTTTTTTTTTTTTTTTTTTTTTTTTTTTTTTTTTTTTTTTTTTTTTTTTTTTTTTTTTTAATAATAATAATAAATAGCATACAATAATAATAATTATTATTATTGTTGATTATAAATAAAGCCTAAGTATGATAGAGATGTTATCTTTTAATGCTTCAGTAAGAAGTAGTTTTTAATATTTCTATGAAATGAACCATAGGTGGGTGATTCCTGAATGGTTTTGAGGAAGCTGTTCCACTTATCAATGACCTTGTATGAGATGACCCTCTCTCTGAGATTTAGTTAGGATGATTTATTTATACTTTTGTCTAGCATAAGGATTTTATGATACAAAAATTGGTTTACCCAAATTCTGTATAATTGTGTTAGAAGTTTATTTGCAGTTCTTTATATGACTTTAAAAATGTGACTACTTATTGATGGTGTACATAGGAACATAGGAAAATAGAGACAGTAAGAAGCTACAAGGGCCTATCGAGACTGTCCCTAGTCCAAACAAATAATAATAATATCAATACTAATACATGCACAAAAGACTAGGTCTATCCTATCCCTAATTATCAGTTCATTCATGCAAAGATAAAAATAAAACTAAGCCCAATTATACATGCAATATTCAATGAACCATCACTCACTACAAAAAAAAACTGCCCGTTAGGCTTAGTCATAGGCTGATCTAAAAATTCATATATACCCGCCAATTTACTTAGTCAAGTTATGCTATATAATACCTAAACCATCCATATATCTATCTAGCCCCTTTTAAATTTGACAAGAGAATCACAGTCAACAATCTCTTGTGGCAAGCTATTCCAAAAATTAACAACTCTATTACTGAAAGATGACATGGCTTCTTTTTAATTTTCTTATTATGTCCTCTAGTTACTCTTCCACGGTCCACTATAAAGTATTTTTCAATCTCTGTATTACTGTCAGATGCAAATATTTTGTAAACTTGTATCATATCCCCTCTGAGAACATTCCTAACTCCTTCAACCTCTCTTCATAGCTCTTATTTTCAAAGCCAGAAATCATCCTTTTTCCAGCATATCAATGTCTTTTCTTAAATGAGGAGCCCAAACCTGTGCACAATACTCTAATGCTGGCCTGACATAGCTATTATATAGCTTGCTTATAACCTCTTTGCTCTTGTAAACTACATTGCGATTAATTATACCTAACATCTTATTAGCTCTATTCCTTGCTTCCAAACATTGATCACTCACCTTCAGATTACTGCTAATAATCACACCTAAATCCTTTTCTTGGTCCACAGGCTCAAGCCAATCCCCATTCATTTCATAATTAAATCCTTCATTTGAGTAACCTACATGAAGAACTTTACATTTTTTACTATTAAAGTTCATTTGCCACCTCTCTGCCCAACCAAGAAGTCTATCTAGATCACCTTGAAGCTTTATGCATCCATCATTATTCCTTACTGAGGTGACCACTTTGGTATCATCTGCAAACTTAGAAACCTTACATTTAAGACCTTTGTCTAAATCATTTATATATATAAGGAACAGAAGTGGTTCCAGCACAGAACCCTGTGGGACCCCACTCTTCACCGTTTCCCATAATGACTTATTACCATTAAGTAATACACACTGCCTTCTGTTCTTTAACCACTCTTTAATCCAATTGTGTATCATTCCATCTATACCACACTGTGACAACTTTTGCATCAGACCTAACATGGGGTACCTTATCAAAAGCTTTGCTAAAGTCTAAATATATGACATCAACTGGATCACCCCTATCTATACATTCAGTAATATATTCCATAAATTCTAGTAGATTTGTCTGACATGATCTACCCTTTCTAAAGCCATGCTGGGAGTTATATAGTATCTTATCTAAATGCTTCTCAATATGATTTTTCAGTAACTTTTACAAAATTTTCACAACCAGAGATGTTAAACTAACTGGCATATAGTTACCTAGATCTTCCTTACTACCTTTTTCATAAATGGGCAATAGATCGTTTAAAAATCAAATACAGTGCCTTTGCAATACTGCTACTCCCCTCTTTTAGAATTCTACCATACACACCATCCGGACCCGCTGCCTTATTTGGGTCAATATGTTCTAGTAAAGATTTAATTTCATTTAACTCAATTTCAAATGCTGTACACCTATTCATTACATGTATACTAGAGCTATTAGTTTTAAAACTGCTATCCAACCTTTCTTCAGTAAACATTGATGCAAAATAAGCATTGAAAATATTAACCAATTCCTTATCCGAATTTACTAAATTCCCACCAATTTTAATTGCACCAATTTTCTTCTCCTTACTTTTGAATTTATAGAAGCTAAAAAACTTTTTCAGGTCTTTATTACTGTTCCTTGCCAAATTAATTTCTGCCATTCTCTTTGCTCTTTTTGAATGGTTAATTTCATTCCTAATTCTTTTATAATGTTCCAAATCTTCCTCCCTGCTCCTACCTTTGAAAATTTTAAAACATCTACACTTTTCACTGATTTTCTCTTTTATCTCTCTACTCCACCAATTAGGTTTTCTATTCACCACCCTAATAGGTTTATGTTTAAAACACACAGACTGGATGGTAGCCAATATTTGCTTGAAGTATTCCCACATGATGAAACAATTTTGACTGTTAAACTCCTTATCCCAGTCAATTTCATTGAGCATTGCTCGGAATTTGCTAAAATCTCCGTTTCTAAAATCTAATATCTTTTCCCTATTGACTTGCAGTTTGGGCCCAGACCTCACATTCCAGTTAAATCTAATAATATAATGATCACTAGCTCCTAAAGTCTCCCCGACTTTGACATCATTCACCATATTTTCATCATTTGTTAATATTAAATCTAACAATGCTGCATGCCTTGTCAGTTCTTGGACCACCTGACTCAAAAAGTTGTATAGAATACAATTTACAAATACTGAACTTCTATTAACTATACTACTCAAAGTATTCCACTCAATGTCAGGAAAATTAAAATTTCCCATTATGACTATTCCTTTTACATTATTTTGACACACTATCTTGATTTCCTTTACCATTTCTTCATCTAATACTTGACTCTGATCAGGAGCTCTATAAAATGCTCCTATCCTGTATGATTTATTATACATAAGAATATCTACCCACAGAGATTCCACATCCTGATTTGTTTTAATGTCAGCTATTAACACTGATTCAACATTGCTTTTAACATAGAGTGCTACTCCTCCACCATTCCTTCCTCTACATTGGTATAGGTAAAATGAGTATCCATCTATTTCATATTCCTGTAGGGAGTCTCCATAAAATGCCTCATTAACCCATGCTTCAGTAATGCAAATAATGTCAAGATTCTCCTCTATAATATAACTTGTCAACTCATCTTTTTTGTTTCTAAGGCTCTGAGCATTTGAGTAAAAACATTTCATACTAAACATGTCCTTATATGTATCCTTACCATCTTGATTTCTATTATTGCCTCCATTTTTATTAATAGGCCCATATTGTAAAGCACCTCTATTTATATTCAAACCACCAAAAGTATTAAAATCACCATCTGCACAACTAGCAATGCCAACATTATGCCCTTCACCCCTATCCTTACCTAGTTTCCTGGCAGACATCTCTCCAGCCTGTGACTTAGAAGCTGCACACCCTCTCGACTAAGGTGAACTCCATCTCTTGCAAACAGATTCTTGTCCTGAAATTCTTCCCAGTGATCCAAAAATCCAATATTCTCTGAAAACATAAATTCCTAACCCTTTCATTTACACCAAAGGCCCTACTTTCCCAGTCTAGTCCTGCTACCAAACTAGGTAATATACCTGACACTATGCATTTCCTACCACTTTCTTTCAGTCTTTCAATCAAATTCTTATAGCTTGCTATCTGTTCCTCTGATAACCTATATCATTTGTTCCAACATGGACAATCTGTAATCTCTGTATCTATTCTGTCCACTATATCATTTACTTGTGCATCTGGATAAACATACTCTCATTCGTTTCCTTTTATCCATATTTTTAAAAATCCTATCTAAATATCGTATCTGAGAGTCACTAATCAGTAGGTCTCCTTAAGTTTCAATATAGACTGATAACACATGAACAATTTTTAAAAATAGTTGTTAAGAGCTTATTACAAGTACTTACTTATGCAACTCCATACTGGCAATAGAGGATGTGAGGATAGATAAGATTGTTATAAAGATATTTTAAAGATATAATTTGGAACTAAGTCTAAATATATAGTTTGGAACTAAGTCTCTTATCTTTAATACATAATTTACATAGGGCGGTTAGCTAACATTGATGCATTCTTAAATGAGTATGAATACCAGGTTCAGTGCTGCTCATGTTGAAGAATTAAAAGAGAGAGAGAGAGAGAGACTATATTTTTCATTATCTTTATCTCATTTTGAAATACAAGCAGGAAGTTCTTAATAGTGATAATCTTAATATTATTATTATTATTATTATTATTATTATTATTATTATTATTATTATTATTATTATTATTATTATTATTATTTTGCAGGATTGTTGCTACTCTACGTGATTTTTAAGTCATCCGAAAACAGTTCGAAAGGAAAACTCAATAAGATTATATTCACTGCAATTTATTATTATTATTATTATTATTATTATTATTATTATTATTATTATTATTATTATTATTATTACATTGAAAACAACTAAATGGAGACAATAAGTTTGTGTTTGATGGATTATTTATAGTTGCTTGCATTATTATTATTATTATTATTATTATTATTATTATTATTATTATTATTATTATTATTATTATTATTATTATTATTATTTTGTTTAAAACATGTTATATTAAAAAATACTGCAAATTGTGTTTTGAATTTTTTTTTTTTTGAAATTTTAAATTTAAATTTTATTATTAAAAAAAAAAAAAAAAAAATTTTATTTTATTTATTATATATTATATATATTATATATATATATATATATATATATATATATATATATATATATATATATATATATATATATATATATATATATATATATATATATATATATATATATATATATTTATTTATTTTTTTTTTTTTTTTTTTTTTTTTTTTTTTAAAATTTTTAAAATTTTTATTATTATTATTATTATTATTATTATATTATTATTATTATTATTATTTTTTTTGGAATGATTGATGGCTTCAAGTGATTGTACTGCTTTAAGCTATGAATTTTAAAATTATATTTCGCTTTTTTTTATTTTATGCAATAATAAAACTGAAAGAATAAGATTATATTTATTATATTTTATTTTTATTTTTATTTTTTATTTTGTTGGATTTAATTTTATGTAAGGGTGGGGCGGGGGTGGGGGCAGTTTATTATGGGTGTTGTGTGTGTTCTTCAGATTTTTAAAAGGCAGATTTTTTTTTTAAATTATTAAGTAAAGTGCATATATATATATATATATATATATATATATATATATATATATATATATATATATATATATATATATATATATATATATATATATATATATATATATATATATATTTTTTTTTTTTTTTTATTTTAAAGCAAATTATTATTATTATTATTATTATTATTATTATTATTATTATTATTATTATTATTATTATTATTAATTATTTGAATTGTATACTTTAAACTAAATAAAATACATTAGAATCATTGGCAATACTTGTGATATATATATATATATATATATATATATATATATATATATATATATATATATATATATATATATATATATATATATATATATATATATATATATATATATATATATATATATATATATATATATATATATATATATATAATATCAGTTCCTTCCTTTGTTCTAGTTGATATAATCTTTCACCCAGCTTATGACATTTTCAAAAACGTACATCTCAAACCTTCATCTGTCCTTAAGATTCAAACCTTCGTCTGTCCTACAACTCAAACCTTCATCTGGCCTTAATATTCTTGGTGTTTCTTTTTCTCGTGATCTTTCTTTCAAAGATCACATTACTTCTCTTTCTAAAAAAAGGTGCTAAGTGTTTGGGTGTTCTGAGGCGTCTGCAGTATTCCTTCACATCAACCCAGTTGTTTGCTCTTTGTTGTTCACCACTGTATGGATAATGCTCACACTTGTGGGGCGGTTTCTCTCACACAGCTCTCCTTGATAAGGTGGAGTCAAGTGCTTTTCATCTTATCAGTTGTTTTGCTCTCACTAAACCTCCTCTCTCTCTCTTTCTTTCTGTTGAATGTTGCTTCACCCTCTCTGTACTATTGCTATTACAATGGACACTACTCTTCTGAAGTCTCCATTTGCATTCTTTATCCATTGAGGAGTTGTCATGCGACAACCTTTTCTATAAAGTCTCATTCTTTCTCTGTTCAACCCTCTGACCCCAGACTTAACCGCTATGCTCAATTTGCATGTGTTTCGCTGGTAAAGAAACACATTCCCTTTATCTACTATTCTACCTTTTTCTGACTTGGGCACCTTTAAGCGCTGTGTATCGTGGATATGTCGGCTTTTAATTTTGCTCTTTCATAGAATTTTCCAACTAACTCTGAAATTGGTAGATCTCCGGCCTATAATCACTAGAGGATATATAGTGATTTTCTTTTGTGTGTGTGTTTGTGTGAAATTTAAAAGGGAAGAGCTGAAAATATGAAGGCTACTCTTACTTTGCCACAGCAGATATAAATGTTATTATGAGCAAAACAAAAGCAAAACGAAGTTTGTGTTCGTACATAAATTCTTTGTTAAAATTTATTGTATGTTATTTTATATAATTCAATATTTAAGTGTTTGAATATTTTGAATTTTTTTTACTCAACATTCATAATAAAATACCCTTCTCTACCTCACATTAATATAAAAGCATCTCAGTTTGTAGAAGCTTGTGGTTATCTACTAGGGATGGAGCGATACCAAAATTTTTACCGATACCGATACCTAAAAATTACCCGATACCTAAAAATATGCCGATACTACTACCAATACCGATACTTTACTCTTATCGAAAAATATTACCGATACTGAAAAGGTCGATACCGATACAGTATCGGAAAATATGCTGATACTTGCCGATACCGATACTTCACTCCTATCCCTATTATCTACTATAATATTATAACAATTCAGTATTGAAACATTGAACATTGTTCTTATTTTTTTTGAAGGTCTTTGGATTTTTTTTTCTTTCTTTTACTGGCTCTGTTCCTAATGTCTATAAAGAACTTCCAAATAACTTAATCACAATTGCATATTTTAATATTTGATTGCTTATAATTTTGTTTTATATGAATTCCATTGACTTATATAAAAGCTTGGTTTTAACGGAACAGTTACTCCGTATTTAAATGTTCCTCTCAGTTGAATTCTCCATTTTTAATTGTTGGTAAAAACTTTATATATATTTTATAGAAGTTCTTACTAGATTTCATAATACAAGAAACAGATTTTAAGTTGTCTTTGTGTACTTATTGCTTGTTTTGATGTCTTTTATACTTTTGATCCTTTATGATTAGCCATTGCTAATTGTATTCAATTTGAGGCTCTTCTATTGTCCATATTAGCTTTCTTATATTACATTTTTAATTACTAATTATTTGTTTTATTACTAATTTTTTTGTATAGTAGCAATTTCATAAAGAGGTTGTTCGTTTTTTTTGGAGCTTTTCAAGTAACAACTTTCTAGCTTCTGTATACTCTCTCTGAAAACGTTTCAAAGATTTATTATATCAGCTTAATGACCCTTAAAGATATATTTATATATATTTTTATTTTATATATATATGTATATTTTTTTATCAGAGTTAATGGTGTCTTATATTTAACTGTCCACCTAACATAGATTTTATTTTATTTTAAGAGAAGGATCCAATGTTGAAAAGCAATTTATTTTCATCCAATTCTCCTTAAAATTTTCAGTATGAATAGCTTTTTTCCCTACATATAAACTAAATTCCTAACGATTTTACGAGGATTAACCGTTTAAAAGTTTTTTTTTTTTTTGAAATTTGAGGTATGTTTAAATCTACGGTGAGGCCACGTAAAAAATATTTTTTGGTTTGAAATCTGGTCTTTGTGTTCCTAAATCTATTGGCTACAAAAGCTTCTAACAGAGTTTTATTCTCAAACAGAAGAACAAAACAGAGTTTTGTACAGAAAAAAAGTTATATGCCCTTACTTGACCAGGTGTCAAAATTTTCTTTTTTCCAATTTTGAAAAATTCATATGACAAAAAAAAAAAAAAAAAAAAAACCTGTGTTAAAAGTTTTTTTTGGAGGGTCTATAGAGAAATGAAAGGGGTACAATTTTCTTTTTATACTTTATTCAATGCTATTTGTTTTTTTCGAGATACAGCTTATCGAAAATAGCCAATTTTCAACGAAATTTCAAAATTTCCAAAGTTTGAGAGGCTGTATCTTGAACCAAACAAATAGGTTTTAAAAGTGTCTTAAGTAAAAGTTTTAGATCTATCCTTCCCTCTAAATACTTGCCAAATTTAAAAAAATTTTTTTTTTTTTTTTTTTTTTTTTTTTTTTTTAATTTTCTCCAGAAGAGTATGTTTTTTACCTTTTTGCAAATGCATTGTAAATTTCAGCTCAATCGGTCAAATAATAAAAAACTTTTTTTAAGATTGGATCCTTTAATACTAGTAAACATATTTTCGACTTCTGAATATTTTTCTTTTATGTTTTTAGTGAGTAACTTTTTGGATTATTGTTTTGTAGTTTGATTTGTGTAATTTTTGACTTTGATGTTACAACTTTTGACAAATAATCTTAGTTAACGAAAAAAAAATTTTTGAACTAATGTAAAATATTCTTTTAAGAATTTTTCTATCATGTAAGGAGTCTGAGTTACAGGAGTTAAAATATATACTTAGTGAAGGACACTTTCAACTAAAAAGGATTTCTGCTGTATTTTTGCGTCAGGAACTTTGCTTCTTAAAGTTCCTTCAGTTTTCGGGAAGCATACTTAGATTACGGTTATTCTGGTACCGTTTTTTATTTTCGGGGGCACCTTGGTTAAACCTTTCACCAAGTTCATGGCTCGCACTTCTAGGATTTACTGCAAAGAATACAGGTGTGAATCCAAGAAATGTAATAGATTTAAAATGTTTTATATCCTATGGTCTTGTAAGTTTCGAAATATCCTACAAAAATTTCTTTGTTGTAATCCTACCTATGGTTCGCCAAGAAGTTCTTGTAAATACTTTCGAAAGACTTCCACGTAAGTTTTTCTCAACCAGGTTCAACTGACTATTGAAGTTCTCAGTTGATTCAGCTGTCTTCTTTGTGGTCCTCATACATACAATGATCTCGTCTTTGATCATTTGCATCACTGATCCTTGACAGTTTTTCCTAATTATGTTAATCTAAATCTAACTCTGATATATTGCTAAAGTTTCTTGAATCATCCATATTCATCTGTACTGGGGCTAATGTTTTCTTAGTCAACTGTTTCTAGACTTAATGATTTATTCTTCTCCTGTTGTACCACTCACAAAATAAGCAGTAGTAGTAGTACTTGTCTAAAGTGTACCCGGTCAGGTTCTGACTCTAAGTACTGTTCTCACGTCCTCCTGTCATTACATAGAGAGGGTGACTTTAAAAGTATAGAGGATAGAAACATTTGGAGAAATTATCCAATTCTTTGAAAATTATCTGTAAAATATACAGTAGTACTACCGAGTTGAACTGTGACAATATTTTCGTTTACTATTTATAATAATACACATGATTAATGACATAATATCCAACTCGAACTTGTAACCTTTGTCTTGCTGAAAAATCAATGACATTATCGAATATGACAGGGTGGTCCGTTTCACCTAGTAATTTGTAAATGGAACCACTGGATCCCATTTTTTGGTGTCACCCCTTAAATGTGTCCCTCACTTTCCCGTTATTCCCCGCTTCCCTCCCTCCACTGGTGTGTTGCCGCATATTTACGTGTTCAGTTTTTACAATGAAATATCTGGATACTATTTTTAAGATTTTTTACCAATGGAAATAACTATATTTTCTTGAAATTTTTGGATTGTTATTTTTAAATAAATGCTTTATATACATGTAAATGTAGATTTATATCAAATAAAAGTAATACTGACTATGATTTGTTTTTTATACCTAAATTTCATTTAGGTTCATTAGACTCTGGAGAGTGGTGTAAACTCACTGGTAAGGGCACCGTACAAAATTTTAGATCAGCTTGTGACTAAGCCTGTGAATTTT
>SEYY01020791.1:5000-7500 GCA_009176605.1 Armadillidium nasatum | reverse complement strand
AATTTTAAGTATTTGTACCTGTAGGATCAAGAAATATATTTTTCCCAGCAAATGCGCATTACTTTCATAATGGATCCTATATATATATATATATATATATATATATATATATATATATATATATATATATATATATATATATATATATATATATATATATATATATATATATATATATATATATATATATATATATATATATATATATATATATATATAAAACAAGCTGCTAGTTATCATGGATGTAAAGAAGATGTTTGGTGAGAAATTGCGTGAAAATGTTTAGCTAAGAATTCAGATTTTATTTAAATGGAGAAAACATCTGATAGAAATTGTTTGAGGTCCTGAGTGAAGGGGTGTGAAAGGGAGATAACTGAATAGGATCAAAGCCTTTTATGAAAAGTGTAAAGCAAGGGAGAAGGTGAAGTGGAAGCTGACGGAATAGTTCAACGAAGAAGTTGGGTTAAGAGAGGGTTGTTTTATATCACAGTGATTGTTCAATTTGTTGATGAATTCTGTTGTTAGGGAAATGGATAGGCAAGGGAAGGATGCTATGCTTGAGAAAGTGAGGATTGTGAATGAGAGGTAAATGTCAGGCTGTTTGCGGATGGGGTGTTGGTTGCTGAGTCTGAGGAGTAGCTGAGAATGTTTAGATGAAAGGATAGGCAAGGAAAAGATGCTGGGTTTAGAAGTGAGAAGGGTGAATGTTTGCTGATGATGGGTTGTTGGTTGTGAAGTCTGTGTAGTAGCTGAGAAATCTATTGAGATAGAATGATGTGGGAAATGAAAATGATGATAGGATTGAAAAGGTATGGAAGAAGAGAAATCTATCGAGATAAAATGATGGGGGAAATGAAAATGATGATAGGGTTGAGAAAGGTATAGAAGAAGAGGAGAATAAAAAATGAAACAAATAAAAGAATATTTGAAAGTGTCCCGCCAGGTATAATGTATGGGTCCGAAACGTGAATGATGAATGTTAAGGTGAGAAAAAGATTTAGTAAATTTGAGATGAAGGAATTGAAGTTGATTACGATAGGTTAGACAATATAAAATATATATATATATATATATATATATATATATATATATATATATATATTATATATATATATATATATATATATATATATATATATATATATATATATATATATATATATATATGTTACCGGCATTTGGGACTTTCCAAAAGGCGCTAAATAAAAACACATCACAACTAATCCACATATAAGTTGTTTATAAACCATTTCTCTCATAAAAAAATCTACTTGAATATATATATATATATATATATATATATATATATATATATATATATATATATATATAATATATATATATATATATATATATATATATATATATATATATATATATATATATATATATATATATATATATATATATATATATATATTATATATATATATATATATATATATATATATATATTATATATATATATATATATATATATATATATATATATATATATATATATATATATATATATATATATATATATATATATATATATATATATATATATATATATATATATATATATATATATTATATATATATATATATATATATATATATATATATATATATATATATATATATATATATATATATATATATATATATATATATATATATATATATATATATATATATATATATATATATATATATATATATGCGCGGTGTGTGTGTGTGTGTGTGTGTGTGTGTGTGTGTGTGTTAGATTCCCAAAGTAAAATAATAAACTAAATTTGGTTAAAGTCCGAAATCAGTTGTTAAAATTTCCTTTGTTTATTTTCTTAGAATTTTTATTGATAAAAGATCAAATGATATTAATTAAATAACTTTTGTTGCTTCCACACCAATTATTGTTCACAGTTAGGAAATAATTAATTATTGTTATACTTGACTTTCTTTTAATTAATTAAAGAGAACATTGAATATTGGATCACTGGGCCAGACTCTAGATTAGACATGACTCATATCTTAAAAAATACTGAACCTACATAAAAAAGAATTACATTTTTAGAATCCTTGTCGAATTTCAGGTAGGAAAAATTGGGAAATAAAAAAAAAAATCCTTATAATAATAAAGTTTACATAAGTAAAGTTTACTTATTTTTATCTGTGAGAGCATCGTACGCCTGGCTGGCAAGGTACGTTTTTTTTCAATTTTCTCGAAATTGGAAAAAATGGAAATACCCCCAAATCGTCTACAGAAAAAGTAGTCTACAGTATCATCATCACTCACGGGTCGGGGGTACGGGGGGCAGAGCCCCCCGTAGACATACGATCATCAAAACACCAAATTTAAGTTTGTTACGTCATCAGTTGTTGTTTGTTACGTCATCAGTTGTCGTACAAAATCATTTTTTATTAATTTTTTTATTTATTTTTTTGCAAATATTTTACACTTTTCCTAACTAAAATTCGACAAGGATTCTAAAAATATAATTTATTTTTCACTACG
>SEYY01020790.1:72500-79608 GCA_009176605.1 Armadillidium nasatum | reverse complement strand
GGCGCCTCAGAACACCCAACCTCTTAGAAGCTTGTTTAGAAAGAGAGGTATGTAATCTTTCAAGAAAGATCAAGAGAAAAAGAAACATCGAGAAAATTAAGGAGAGATGAAGGTTTGAGTTGCGTGTTTTCGAAGAAGATATCGTAGTTGTGTGGAAGATTGTGTCAAGTAGAGAGAGGGAGGAATTGAGTTTTTGAGGCATTGAAAACGACCATGTTTTCTCTGCCCCAATTTGAAATGAGAGATAGATCAGAGGTTAGTTTCTCCAAGGCCACCCTCCTTGCTTCTATATATATATTTGTCTTTCAAAATGAAAAGAGTAATGAAGGGTGGAGTCATCAGCATAGGAGTGGATAGGAGATGAAGTAATAGAGAGAAGGTCATTAATGAAAAGCAGAAAAAGTGTTGGGGATAGGACAGATCCTTGAGGAACACCACTATTAATAGATTTATAGGATGAACGGTGGCCGTCTACAACAGCTGCTATAGAACGACCGGAAAGGAAATCAGAGAGAAGGTCACAGAGAGAAGGATAGATTCCGAAAGAGGGAAGTTTGGAAATCAAAGCTTTGTGAAAGACTTTATCGAAAGCTTTCGATATGTCCATCGCCACAGCAAAAGATTCACCGAAATGCCGAAGAGCGGAGGACCAAGAGTCAGAGAGATGGGAAAGAAGATCACCAGTAGAGCGTTTCTTGCGAAAGCCATACTGGCGATCTGAGATAAGATTAGAAGAATTGAGATGTTTCCAAATCTTCCTGTTAAGGATAGATTCAAAAACTTTGGAAAGAACGGAGGTTAAAGAAATAGGACGATAGTTAGAGGGCTGAGAGGGGTCCTCCTTCTTCGTAACATGCTGAATGAGTGCACGTTTTTAGCAAGAAGGGAAGGTTGAAGTAGAAAGACATAGACGAAATAGTTACCAGTATATATATATATATATATATATATATATATATATATATATATATATATATATATATATATATATATATATATTATATATATATATTGTGTGTGTATATTATATCTCCTCAGGTGGGCAAAGGCCGGAAGCCTACCAAATTCAACTGTAGTTGGGAAAAATCTATCCTGGTTGATGGTGGCCGACATGTCCAGATAACGGCGTTTGAAAGTATGCAAGTCAAAGGAAGTTGGGAAAAGAGATACAAGGTGTGTGTTTCAGATTTTACAAGTAGAGTATATGCAGGATTAAGCATAGCGGTTAAATCTTGGGCTGGAGAGTTGGACAGAGAAAGGATGAGAGTGTGTATAAAGGCTCGTCGCACGAGCTCTTCTCAATGGAGGAGGTATGCATCGAGAGAGTTGAGAAGAGCAGTCTCCATTGTAATAGCGATAGTAAAGAGAGAGTAACGCAACAATTCGACGGGAGAAAGAGATTAGAGAGAGTTAGAAAGAGCAATAGAGTTGATGATACGAAAAGCTCTGGACTTCATCTTCTCAAGGAGAGCTGTATGAATGGAACCACCCCTGTTGTGCGGAGCATATTTCATACAGGGACGGACAACACCCTTATTGAGAGCAAGCAACTGGGGTGGCGTGAAATAATTCTGAAAGCTCATCAGAACACCCAACCTCTTGTTTAGAAAGAGAAGTAATGTTTATAAAGCTTATTTAGAAAGAGAAGTAATGTGGTCTTTCCAAGAAAGATCGCACAAAAAAAGGATACGCCAAGAATATTAAGAAGAGATGAAGGTTTGAGTTGCGTGCTTTCGAAGAAGACATTATTGTTGTATGGAAGATTGTGTCGAGTGGAGAGATGAAGGATTTTAGTTTTTGAGGCATTGAAAACAACCATGCTTTCTCTGCCCCAATTTGAAAATATGTGAAAGATCAGAGGTTAGTTGCCCCAAGGCTACCCTTCTCGAGTTTATCAACTGCTGTTGGATTTGGCGTTTTTCAAACTGGAAGGAGTTATGAAGGGTGGAGTCATCAGCATTGGAGTGGATAGAAGATGAGGTAATAGAAAGAGGGTCATTAATGAAAAGCAGAAAAAGAGTTGGAGATAGGACAGAACCCTTAGGAGCACCACTATTTATAGTTTTAAAGGAAAAACGGTAGGTGTCTACAACAGCTACTTCAGATCGATCTGAAAGAAAATTAGAGAGAAGATCACAGAGAAAAGGATAGATACCGAAAGAGGGAAGTTAAGAAATCAAAGCTTTGTGCAGACTCTATCGAAGGCTTTCGAAATGTCCAGCCCCAAAGCAAAGGATTCACTGAAATGCCGAAGAGCTGTATACCATGAGTCAGATAGAAGTGAGAGAAGATCACCAGTAGAGTGTTTCTTACGAAAGCCATACTGGCGATCAGGGATAAAATTAGAAGAATTGAGATATATCCAAATCTTCCTATTAAGGATAGGTCCAAAAACATTAGAAAAGACGGAGGTCAAAATAATTGGACAGTAGTTGGAGGGTTGAGAAGGGTCCTCCTTCTTTGGTACAGGATGAATGAGCGCACGTTTCCAACAAGAAGGGAAGGTTAAAGTAGAGAGGTAAAAACGAAATAGTTTCCTAAGGCAGGGTGAAAGCTCAGAAGCACAAGTTTTGAGAACCTCAGGAGGATCACCATCAGGACCATACGCCTTCTTAATATTAAGCTCGGAGATATCAGAAGTGACACTTTAGAAGAAATTCTAATTTTAGGCATAAATGAGTTGGAGAGGGTTGAAGGAGGAAGAATAGTTCCGGAATCGTATAAGGAAGAGTTAGAGGCAAAAGTTTGAACAAAGATTTCAGCTTTAGAAGAAGGTAAAACAGCAGTTGTACAGTCGGAAGATACTAAAAAAGGGAAAGAGGAAGAAGCAAAGTTAGAGTTGACATTTTTTGCAAAATGCCAGAATGCATTTTCTTCCGAGAAAAGAGTTTTTAGTGTTAAGAAGGATAGATTTTGCACGATTACGGGATGAAATATAAGTAGCATGAGTTTCTGGAGTTCGAACACGATGGCGATCCCTGAAGGCAATATTCCTGCGGCAGATAGAGCGAGAACTAGCAGAGTTAAACCAAGGTTTGCTAGATGTAGAAAATGTGAAAGAAAATGGAATGTACGCCTCCATGCCAGAGAGAATCACCTCAGTAATGCGTTCTGCACACTTCGAGGGGCCCCTCCCACGAAAGCAATAATTATTTCATGGGAAATCAAAGAAGTACAACTCCAAGTCCGACCAGCTTGCGTCACCGAAATGCCACAAATGTTTCCTTTCAATAGAAAAGGGATCTATCCTGCGGAAGACTTGAAGAGATAGAAGAGGATACAGAGATAAGAAGGTGATCGGAAGAAACTAGAGGAGGAAAGAGTTTCACAGTATAAGGAGAAGGATTAGAAGTTAGAAAAGGTCTAGAATGTTGGATTCATCTCCAAGACGATCAGGGATACGAGTAGGGAGTTGCACCAACTGCTCAAGGTTGTTTTGGATAGCGAAATGGAAGGCACGTTCACCAGCTGTATCATGAGAACTAGAAGAAAGTCATTGGCGGTGGTGAACATTAAAATCACCTAATATGATAATTTCAGAGAAAGGAGAAGAAGAGAGAATGCTCTCTATTTTGCAGTTTAAATTGTCGAAGAATTTAAGATAGTCAGTAGAATTAGGAGATAAATAAATTTAGTCGTAGAATGGCAAGAGAAGCTAAGCCATAAGGTGGAAAATTCAGAAGACTCGAAATTAAACACTCGAGAACAAACAACTCTTTTCGCACGTATGCATAACAACAGCCTTTGGCTGAAAATTAAGGATAGAGACAGTAGAAGGACACAGTATAGGGTTTAATGTCAGAACGCTGAAATGTCTGAGTTCCGGTCAAGAATAAGAGGTGATGTCTGGAAGAAGAGAGGTAATGTTCAACAAAGTGGAAATTGGAGTGCATACCACGAATGTTGCAGAAATTAATGAAAAAAATAGACCATGCATCAGGACAAGCCGGCTGCAGAGTCTTGGTGGCATCAACCCCATCACCGGATACCACCAACTCCCAATTGGTGATAAGGGAAGGGGTGGATGAGGGGCTATTTTTAAAAGCCTCCCCTCGGGGCTTCTCCAAGGCTATTGTTGTTGACGCTGTCATTTTTTTGTATTAATGTTTTGTGTGTGCGAACGAAAGCCTACTTTCACCTTCTTCGTGTAGAAGAATGTGAACGTGAAATGGAATGATCCATTGAGCTCCGGGATGAGATGGAAGTACCATTAACATCCTGTTATCAGAGGGAGGGTAGTGGAGATAGTACGGGTGGAGAGGTTAGAAGATGAGGAGAAGAGAGGTGAATGCACAAGAGGGATAAGGGAGAAATGGGAGGAGGCTAGGGGAAGTGAGGTGGAAGGGGTGGAGAAGGAGTGGAGTAAACTGAGGGGAGATTTGGTGGAGGTTGCGAGAAGTGTGTTTGGTGTGAAAAAAATAAGTAATGGTAGAAGAAAGGGGAGTGAATGGTAGAATGAAGAGTTGGAGAATATGGTTAAAAGGAAAAAGGAGGCTTTCTGCAAGTATTTGAGTAGGAAGGATGGTAGGGATTGGGAAGAGTATAAGGAGAGGTGTAGGGAGGCGAAGAGAGCGAAAAGTAGAGTGGGAGTGGAGTGGGGTAGAAAGTTGGCAGATAATTTTAAGGAAAGGAGTAAGCTGATATGGAAGGAGGTAAATAAAGAGAGGAGAAGGAGAGAGGAGGGAGGGAGGGAGTGAGGGGGGAAGATGGTGATGTGGTGCAAGGAGAGAGGGAGGTGGGGGACAGATGGAAGAGACACTTTAGTGATTTGTTGACGGAGGTGGGAGGCGAGGGAGTAGTGGAGAATAATGATGGGATGTTGTTAGAACAAGATGGGAGTATTAGTAGAGAGGAAGTAAAAGTAACTGTGGGAAAGGTGAAGATGGGAAAGTCGGCAGGAATGGATGGTATATATGGGGATATGATAGGGTGGGAGCGGGAGTGATAGTTGACTGGTTGGTAAGAATGCTTAATGTGTGTTGGGGAGAGGGAAAAGTGCCTCAGGAGTGGGAAGGTGCTTGTATAGTACCGATATATAAATGGAAGGGGGATAAGATGGTGTGTAGGAATTATAGGGGATCAGCTTCTTGAGTGTGGTAGGGAAAATTTATGGAAGAGTTTTGGTAGCGAAAGTGAAAGAATTGACAAGAGAGAGAGAGAGAGTAGGGGAGGAACAGGGAAGTTTTAGAGAAGGTAGGGGCTGTGTGGATCAGGTGTTAACACAGAGAATGATTTGTGAGAAATTGAGTGAGAAAGATAGAGTGAGGTATGTATGTTTTATGGATTTGGAAAAGGCGTAGGATAGAGTTTGTATGAGGAAATTGTTTGAGGTTCTAAGGGAGGGGGAGTGAGAGGTAAATTATTGAATGGAATTAAATCATTTTATGAGAACTGTAGAGTGAGGGTGAGAGTGAGGAGGGAACTGACTGAATGATTTAACGTGGGAGTTGAACTGAGGAAGGGGTGTGTTATGTCTCCGTGGCTGTTTAATGAGTTAATGGATGATGTTGTTAGAGGGATGGAGAATGAAGGGAAGGGTATTAGGTTGAGAAGTAGAGAGGGGGAAAGGGAGGTAAATGTCTTGTTGTTTGCGGATGATGCGGTGTTAGTTGCGGAATCTGGGGAGAAGTTGAGAATGTTGGTGAAAGAGTTTGTGAGGGAATGTACGTCAAAGGGATTAGTGGTAAACTCAGCTAAGAGTAACGTGATGAAGATTGGGGGCAGGGATGAAGCAATAAGAGGAGAGGAATGGGGGGTGTCGAGGTGGGGGAGCGAAATTTGAGAAGGTAAAAGAGTTTAAATATCTTGGAATGCTAGTGGAGGAGAAAGGGGGAATGAATGGGGAAATAAAGAATAGAGTGATGAAGGAATGAAAGTGATGGGGGAACTGAGGGAAGTATGAAAGAAGGGGAGAAAATCAAAGGAAATAAAGGTAAGAATATTTGAGAGTATGTGACTGCCTTCTACAATGTATGGGTGCAAAACATGGGTGATGAATGCTCAGATTAGGAAAAGATTAGAAGTTTTTGAAATGAAAGGAATGAGATCAATATGTGGGTTAAGGAGGGTAGATAGAATCAGGAATGAAAAAATAAAAGAGATGTGTGGATGGAAGAGGGGAATAATAAGCAGAGCGGAAGAGGGTGTATTAAGATGGTTTTGACATATGTGTTGAATGGATGAGAATAGAATGGTGGGTAAAGGTAGAGGGAGGAAGGGGGAAGGGTAGGACGAGGTGGAGGTGAATGGATGGGGTGAGGGAAATATTGGGGGGGAGAGGTTTGAATGTGGACGAATATAGGAAAGTTGAGGAGGACAGAGTGAAATGGTGGGCAATGGTAAGGGGGGAGAGGAGATAGAGTGGGTGTGAGCGTACTGTGACGGGTACCAACCACCCGACGAGAGTGGGAAATGTGAATGGTAAAATATATATATATATATATATATATATATATATATATATATATATATATTATATATATATATATATATATATATATATATATATATATATATATATATATATATATATATATATATATATATATATATATATATATATATATATATATATATATATATATATATATATATATATATATATATATATATATATATATATATATATATATATATATATATATATATATATATATATATATATATATATATATATATATATATATATATATATATATATATATATATATATATATATATATATATATATATATATATATATATATATATATATATATATATATATATATATATATATATATATATATATATATATATATATATATATATATATTACAGTTATTAATAAATGCAAATTGATGTAGATGAGGTATGACTGAATAGGTTTTCTGCATGTGACTAAACTAATTAATAGTCAAATGAATCGCAAGTCACATTTTATAGATCAGTCTTTGAAATTCTATTAGTTTCTTATCTATTTTTTCTTACATTTTAGGTATTTCGCAAATACTTTGTAAATCGACTACGAATAACTTTACTTCACTTTATACCAAGGTGTTGTTAACAACTGAAATTAAATACACAAAAAAATGTAAATATCTCACATGAACAAATAAAGAAGCTAATA
>SEYY01020790.1:62500-70000 GCA_009176605.1 Armadillidium nasatum | reverse complement strand
TTGAAGAAAATAAGAACACTCTTGGATCCTCTTCCTGCATGTTATAATAGAATAAAAACTGGAAGGGAAGAAATTCAACAGGAGAAACAGTAATGATTCCTAAATGTTAAGAGATTCAGAGACCTGAAAAAAATAGGGCAATTACATGTTTATCAACCCTATATAAAATTTTAACAAGAGTATTAATAAAAAGAATCCAAGAACTGGATAGGAATGACATTATAAGCAAAGAACAGAAAGAAAAAAAGAGCTATGGAATGAAAGACTAGTTACTCATCAACAAAATAATAACAGAAAATTCAAGAAAGACACATAAAAACCTAAGTATGGCATAGATAGATTATAAAAAGCTTACGAAATTGTTCCTCATCATTGGATTAAAGATATTTTAAAAATATATAAAATTAATCCTGAAATTCTGAGGTTTGTTGATGGTGTAATGAAGATGTGGAAAGTCAACATAAGTCACCATCATGAAGAAGGAACTTTAGATTTAAATGAAGTAAAAATTAATCGAGGGATATTCCAAAGAGACTCAATCTCTCCTCTGATAATTGTGGTTGCCCTAAACCCTCTGAGTACTTTAATTAACAACTTAAGAAATGGATATCGCATCAATTCAAGAAACGAGAAAAAAAATAAGATAATTTCCTATTTGTTTTATATGGATGACATGAAACTTTATGCCCTAAACAAGGAGGAGACCATTAAACAGATAGAAATAGTAAAAAAATTCTCAAACGATATATGCATGGAGTTTTGTCTGGATAAATGTGCATTGCTGGTCCTCAGCAAAGGTAGAAAAGTAGAAAGCGAAAACATAGAAATTAAAGGAGATATAATAGTCCAATTAGAACAGGAAAATACATATAAATACTTTGGAATAAAGGAGTCAGAAAGAATAGAACACGAATTGATGAAAATAAAAGTAAAGAACGAATACAGAAGAAGAATAAAATTAATCCTTAAATCAGAAGTAAACTCCAGGAATAAAATGCTGGCCATTAAGACCTTGGCATTTCCTGTACTTTCATATGAGTTTGGTGCTATAGACTGGATTCAGGAAGACGTAAGTAATCTTGATGTTATGACCAGAAAAATGCTACACATGAACAAAATGACATACAAAAACCAATACGTAGCTCGCATGCATGTTGCCAGGAAAAAAAAGAGAAATGAGTGTACCATCAATAGATGCAATATATAAATCTGACATAATTGAAATAGGAAAATATTTAAAACGAAAGCAAGATAAGTTTATAAGATGGTGACGAGCATGAAAGTTTGAAACTATCATCAGCATCAATAATAAAGAAAATGAATGATTATAGAAACATAAGTGGAGAGGAAAAAGATATTCGAAGTTATCAAACACTATAGAAAAAGATGAAAGACATCAAAGAGATATAAAAAGAGAAGAGAGAATAGGTAAATTTAGAACAATGGAAACTCCACACATTCGCAAAACATCATAAAAATGTATTAGATGAAGAATTTATAGACACATATTGATCAAGTGAGGTTGTGATTAAGGGATGGCTAAATTCTAAAGATGAACGAACTTTATTGGTGGACCAACTGGTTCAAAAAACATTTTGATGGAGAACGAATATCGGATAAATGCAGATTGTTTAGTAGTTGGTCGGAATAGGTGTTCCACATATTTTTGGGATGTGAGGTTTTGTACACGGAAAGACATAATAACATATGCCGGTTGACCCATTTCAGATTGTTTAAAAATTTGACATACCATTGAAACCAACAACCACTAGGAATACAACCTAAATAATATAGGAGAAAACAAGAGAATATTAATACTTTACGATTACAATATCCCAACAGATGCTTAACTTACAAATAATAAACCAGATGCAGTCATCCACTTCTAAAAAGAAAATAGTTGGCTGATAGTAGAAGTTGGAGTCCCTTGGGATGTGGTGTCTCGGATTATGAAATAAAGAAAGAACTGAAATATCAAACATAGAAATATGAATTACGCAGAATCTCGAACATACATAGAATTGAGAAAGTCTTAGTTATCGTGGGAACTTCGGGAATAAAAGAAAAAGCTTGATAAAACATCTACAAAAACTACTATACAAGTTTACACATTGGATCTTAGTACAGCTGTTATAAAAAAAGTATAAGTATCTTAAGAACAGAATTGGGATACCGGTAGAAGACACCAAAGAATAGAAAATGTGGGGGCATTCTAAAGATTAATGTTTGATCCCGAATAACCACATAAAAAAAACTTAAAACGAGTATTAAATGCAGGAGGAAAAATAGATGAGGGCGAAGAGTTCCACAGAACAGAGGTGGCTGGAAAGAAGGAGCGAGTCTGGGGTTTCCAGCTTGGCATTGTAGCACCTGTAGAAAGAGATAGAGAGCAAACAATACGTCGCAGAGTTGGAGGGTCAAGAGAGTTTGAAAGTAGAGGTCAGTTAATTTATCTTTTAGCCTTACACTCAACCCTATACAGAAGAGAGGAGGAACTGGAGCCTTCCCCCAAAATGTGAAAACAATACTCCATACAAGGCATAATGACACCCTTATATAATTGGAGTACCTGCTAAGAAGGAAAAAAATTTCACAACTCGAACAGTATTCCCAGCTTCTTAGAGGCCGCCTTGCCAGCCATTGTGATATCTGGTTTCAAAGATAATTTAGTATTTATGAATGTTATGTTTAAGACCAAGAATGTTAATGTTATTTACAGGTGAGACGGGAGAGTCATCGAAGAGGATAGGAAAGTTGGGTGATGTTTTTGAGAGGGAAATGTGAAGAAGTTGAGTTTTCAAAGAGTTGAATTTCTCAAGATTTCTATGAACCCACAGAGAAATCCCATCCAGATCGACAAGAATAAAATCAGACATAATAAAGAACTTTGAGGAACACAGCAATTGACAGGAAAGGAAGTAGAGGTCGTTCCAACTACAAGTGCCGAAATGGAACGATCTGAAGAAAACTAGACAACAGTAAACAAAGAGAAGGAGAAAACCCAAAGGAACGGAGCTTGGAGATCAGATTATAGATTGGAGATTATGTATATATATATATATATATATATATATATATATATATATATATATATATATATATATATATATATATATATATATATATATATATATATATATATATATATATATATATATATATATATATATATATATATATATATATATATATATATATATATATATATATATATATATATATATATATATATATATATATATATATATTATATATATATATATATATATATATATATATATATATATATATAATATATATATATATATATATATATATATATATATATATATATATATATATATATATATATATATATATATATATATATATATATATATATATATATATATATATATATATATATATATATATATATATATATATATATATATATATATATATATATATATATATATATATATATATATATATATATATATATATATATATATATATATATATATATATATATATATATATATATATATATATATATATATATATATATATATATATATATATATATATATATATATATATATATATATATATATATATATATATATATATATATATATATATATATATATATATATATATATATATATATATATATATATATATATATATATATATATATATATATATATATATATATATATATATATATATATATATATATATATATATATATATATATATATATATATATATATATATATATATATATATATTATATATATATATATATATATATATATATATATATATATATATATATATATATATATATATATATATATATATATATATATATATATATATATATATATATATATATATATATATATATATATATAATATATATATATATATATATATATATATATATATATATATATATATATATATATATATATATATATATATATATATATATATATATATATATATATGATTTTTTCAGGTAGGTAAGTGTGGAACTCTTTTCTGTGACGTGGGGGCCAATGCTTATTTTAGGTATGGTTCCTCTAGAGTGAATTTTTATTTCATAAATTTTCTTTTAGGTTCCAGATAAATTTTGAAATAAGTTTTAGGTTTATGACAAATAAATGACTTAATCGTATATAGATAATTTATAGTGTACAGATGTATCAAAGTAGTAAAAAGGATTCATATGGAATGAACTTATATAATTGAAGTCTACAAGAAAATTCAGAATCTGAAGATAGAAGATACAATTGAACTTTCATTGTCTAATAATCTTTACTCTTACTATTTCTAATCCGTTTTATTCTTGAAAGTTTATATGTCATTTGCAGATTTATCTGGTGATCTTCGTTTTGGGACAGGTGAGTATTTGTTTTGTTATATTTAGGTAGAATTTAAAAGTTATTTGGATCGATTCTTATTTCAAAATTAATTTGTAAGGAAAAATGGGATCAGACGACGAGGGTACTGAGAGAAGGAGTGAAAAATGTCCCGTGTTTGATGGGAAGAAGGAGATGTTTTTGGAGTGGAAGGGTAAAGTGGAAGATTGGATATGGAGAAATAAAACTGTGGATAAATATCCTGGTTTAACTATCAGGAGTGAAGAAACATGGGAACTAGTGGGAGGATTACCGAGAGAGGAGATAGCGAGCCTTGAGGGAGTAAAAAAGATAATGAGTGTTCTAGAAAAGAAGTATAGCAGTGACAAGAAAAGAGAATAGATGGATAGTATTAACGCTTTTTTTAGAATTGAAAAGAAACCAATGGAGGATATACAGGACTTTGTAAGTAGATTTGAAGTGGCATTGTGGAGGTGTAATGCAGCTGGAATGGCTGAACTAGGAGAGGAACATAAAGGTGGATTGTTATTGGGAAGGAGTAAACTATCTGAAAATGAAGAAAAAATAATGTTAGGAGCTTTAGACGGAGATTTGTCATATGAAAGAGTGACTAGTTTGTTAGTAGGAATAATGGGAAAGAGTTTTCAGAGCCAAAACAAGGAAAAAATATGGTATAGTGGAGAGAGAAATAAAAATACTGAAAGGAAGAACGTTTGTTATAACTGTAAAAGGGAGGGACATATGCAAAAGGTTATGTCCGGAATTATAGAAGAAATGATAAAGAATGTAATGGTTGTGGAAAGAAAGGACATGTGATGGAAAACTGTTGGATGAGGGATAAAGAATGTTACAAATGTAAAGAAAAAGGACATTTGGCTAATATGTGTAATGAAAGAAAACAGGTAACAAAAGAAGTGATATTATTGGGGAATAGAGGGATGGAAGAGGACAACTGGGATATAATCAGTGCTATAGTCGATACTGGTTGTAAGAATAGTGTGGTGGGAGAATTGTGACTAGGAGTAATTCTTTCGACATTAAGTAGGGAAGAACTAGTGAGAATGAAGGATTCTGAAAGGAAGATAGAAGCAACTTATGTTTTCGGGGAAAGGGAATATAAGTGTCATAGAAAATTTTTAATTCCGATTGTCATAGGTAATCATCAAGCATTACTAGAAACAGAAATAGTAGAAGGGAATATCCCTTGGTTGATAGGAACAGTAGTGTTAGACAAATTAGGGGCAAGGATAGATTTTATGAATAAATATTTAGAATGTAAGCATCCTATAATAAAAGAGAAAATACCCATTAATATGGATAATAAGGGACATATCAGAATAAAATTGAGGAAGATAAAGAATAGAGAGAATGTGTGGTTAACACTTAAGGAAACAAATTCTATATTAAATGAGAAAAATGGAAAAATACATGTTTGAGGTTACATTTGCAATTTGGCCATTGTGCATTTGATAAATTGCAACAAATGATTAGTAAAGCGTGGGGTAATGATGTGGATTACCAAAGGGTGAAGAAAGAAAGGCTACAAACATTAAAAGAGGTATGTATTAATTGTGAGTCATGTAAGAAATATAAGAAAAATCCTGAAAGACCTACAGTGGGGTTACCTATGGCTTCAAATTTCAACGAAGTATTATCAATGGACATAGGGGAATTGGAAGGTGAAAAATTCCTTGTCATGGTGGATTGGGCAACACATTACTGTCAAGCAAAATGGATAAAAGATAAGAAACCTTCAAATATAATGGAGTGTATAATGGAAAAATGGATTAGCTATTTTGGGGCACCTCAAAAGATAATAACTGATGGAGGTAGAGAATTCCAAAATGAAGAAATAATTGAATTTACTGAAAAGTGGGGCATAGAGATGTTATGTACAGCAAGTGAGAGTCCATGGAGCAATGGTAAAAGTGAAAAAACAGTTGGAATACTAAAGGAAGGAATGAGGAAACTAAAGGAGGATGGAGTCAAAGGAAGAGATTGGATATTGATGTGGATGGTCAGCGCGAAAAATGATAGAATAATGAACGGTGGGTATTCTCCTAATCAGAAAGTTTTTGGAATTTATTACCGTGGTAAAAACGAGATAGAAAAATGTAGCCCTGCTGAACTAGAAGAGGGAATGGATGGTGCAAAATTAAAGGAATTAATGGAATTACAAATGTTGGTTAAAGATAAGGTACAAGAGAAAGAATGCAGAGATCGGATAAGGAAGGGCATTAAAAGGCAAAATTAGGGTTCATAGAATCGAAGAAGCTCAAGTAGGAGATAAAGTCTTTTATAAGAAGAAAGGAGAGGAAAAGTGGAGAGGACCAGGGAGAATAATAGGTAGAGATGGTAAAGTGGTAATGGTTAAACATGGAGCATTGATAAGGGAAGTGAATAAGATACATATAACAAAATTACAGAAGGTAAGTGAGAGGATGAAAGAGAAAGAAAAGAAAAGGGAAGCGATGGAGGAGAAAGATGAGGAGGAGGAAAAAAGGGAAGAGGAAAAAGAGGAGAAGAGGAGGAGGAGGAGGAAGAAAAAGAATAGTAGGAGGAGTTATTGTAGGAAGAAGATGACGATGAAAGGAATGACTTTAGTGAAGATGAAAAGGTTCATCCTTATGGTATTCGAAAAGGAAGTAATATAGAATTAGACATGAGGATGAAGATTGTTGGAGAAGAGTTAAGGAAATGAGTTTGGAAGGTAAAAAAAGAGGGAAATTTGATGGTACTTATAACGTTAGGGATTTAGATTCTGGGAAGAGTTTTGGGCAGACTTAAGAGAATATGAAGTAGAGAAAGATAAAGGAGACCAAGGTGAAACGTACTTCAGTAAAGGTAAGGTACCTTTATGAATAAAGAAACTGATAATATAGAACAAATTAAAGAGGCAAAACAGAAGAAATTTCAAGTTGGAAAGAGAATAATGTTTTTGAAGAGATTGACAGAGATAAAGAGAATAAGGTACTTAAAACAAGGTGGATAATTACTGAAAAGGAAAAGGAGTGAGACAAGATATGTAAAGCAAGATTAGTGGTGAAGGGTTTTATGGAAAAAGAATGTTTAGATATAGAAGATTGTGAAGCACCCACTTTTTCAATAGAAGGGTTAAAAGTAATCT
>SEYY01020790.1:0-57500 GCA_009176605.1 Armadillidium nasatum | reverse complement strand
ATAAATTTTTCCTAACAATTTCCAAATCCAAAGTCATGTTGCAGACTTGTACTGTCCCTATGCATAGTTCCAGTTGAACTCGCAATAAGTAGATATGTTGTTAGTTTCAGCAACCTGGTCTCGTACAAAAAAATCCTCTACTGTAAACGTTATATTTACCAAAATCAGTTCAGAGGTCTTTACTATACAATTACCCTAGTAAATTATCTGTAAATTATTTTTCATTTAATGCTAGATTTAAAGCTAAAGGTGTGTTTCCAATGTTTTTAATTTTGTTAAAAATATATTAATTATTACTTTCAGCATAATAAAATGAAATTTATATTAATTATATTTTCTTTTTCCAAATTCTTTTGATATTGTAAAGTTAAATATGAAGACGTGATATTTTTTTGGAAAAAAAAAAAAAAATTTAAATTTGTACTAATTCAATTTGGTACGATACCTCTCTATTTTTCACTATATTGAAAATATGAAGTCAAAATATGTTTAAATATATTCTACATAAACTATTACTCTTTGGTAAAATAATATAAATACACAATAAAAAGAAAACCTTTTAAAAAATAAAAAAAATTATATTTTTGTCCGAATGAAGCAACTGTTCTTAGACGGTCCTTACTTACTTGGGTTACTTGGGTGTTGATGAGCTCATGGAAGTTCCATCCCTTGCCCATGGTCCTTTTCCAACAGAAGACTTGGATTAGTCTTTGAAGTTCATCAGTGCGGAGGAGGAATTTGCAAGTAGCATCAATAACTGCATTCTTGTATTGCAGAGGTGTGTTTGTTGCATCAAGCAGTATGGGGAGGGTTAGTACTGAATGTCCTAGAGGATACAAGCTTTGAAGAAGAGATCTAGCTATTAGATATTGTGGACAGTGGAGAAGGAAGTAGACTGTCCTTCATTTATACAAAAATAAGAAAAATAATTTAATGCATGTTGCCATAATTGTCCTTTGACTTTGTTATTTTCTGCAATGTAAAGGGTAAAGATTAAGAAGTTTTCTTCTGACCTTCGATATATGGAAATATCTGATATATGGAAACATCGATACATCGATATTTGGAAATATCGATATTCTAAAATATCGATATATCGAAACATCGATATGCTAATTCAAATTTTTTGATATTTATGTTATTATTATTTAGTTTTCATTTCATGTATGCCTATTATTCTAATTATTTTTATAATTATTATTATTTAGTTTTCTAACGTACTTAGTTTGACTTATCATAACCTGAACTACCGAAGTTGCTGTAAAATACAGGCTAACCTATACAAGAACGTTGCAATGAGATACAGGCCTATTGCCATATTACACCACACATACACACATGTATATATATATATATATATATATATATATATATATATATATATATATATATATATATATATATATATATATATATATATATATATATAAACTAAAATTTCGCAAAAAAAAAAAGGTTTAAAATATCGATGTAAAAGGATATAGATTGAAATCAAAATTTCAAAATATCCATATAAAAAATATCGATATATAAGCTCAGAAAGCTTCTTAACTTAAGCCATATATATATATATATATATATATATATATATATATATATATATATATATATATATATATATATATATATATATATATATATATATATATATATATATATATATATATATATATATATATATATTAGGGATGGAGCGATACCAAAATTTTTACTGATACCAATACCGATACCTGAAAATATATCGATACTTACCGATACCGATGTGGGGGAGAGCGCTTCACACAAGCTTGATTGTGTCGGAGAATCAGAAGAGTGTATAGGACAAGTGTAGAATTCTATGTGTGGGACCCCTATTTGCACCCTTCCAAAGATCCCAACTTTTACCCTTTCTATTTATATACACAATTATAGAAAACTGACTATGTGACAATCCCGAAAAATGATTTATGACTATATTCACACAAGCCACTTCCCTATCAAATCCAATGTGATCTGTGACTAAGAGAGACCAACAAATGAAGAAACCTCTTATGAATGGATGGATCCGTCAATGTTGTTTGAACATACACACACATTCAACAAACATACACTCGTCTCTATTTCTTACTGGGGGGAAAGATCAATAAGTCGATATTCTTTCTATATTTTATTACAAAATTCAATTGTAGGTATGAAAATAAATATCTTAGCAATATGAAACAAAATCTTTCTTTAACAAATTAACAATAACCAGGTTATCAATTACGAGATAACCATTTTTGATATAATCAACAAAAAAAAGTCTTTAGTTAACAAATTAATAATTATTATTCGTGAAATAGTAATACATTATTCTTAAAATTCAAAGGTCTGCAATATAACACCGTTAAGTTCAGGATTTTAATAAAGATTATAAAATAAGACTTTCTTTCACCAATACGGTCAACAAGACCTACCCAACTCCAGCCCACACCCACAGGCGGAACTTCAATCTACCAATTCGCAAACAGAAAAAGAGGAAACAAAGGGACAGGAGAAGAAGAAGTAGAAAGGGTTAGTAAAGATTACTCGAGCTACCTCAATATATTATCTTAAATGTAAAGTCGTAACGTAGTTGAGAAATTCAACTATGTTCTACAATTCCAGTTTTCCTTTTGGAATATCGTTTTCGGGATTTTCTATTTTCAAAGTGGTTTATAAGATTTTGACTTCGTCCTTCTTCTCTTTGACACCTTCACTTCAAATTATTATTTTAATTTCTCAGATATAACACACGATCGGAAGTATTAAGCCCAGCAACGAAACCTTTAAAATACCTTTAATTTTTATTATTTGTAATTAATACGCATGAATTTTTTTATTTGTATATATTCATAATTTTATAACACCTTTTTAGAAGAGATGACTCTTTCTAAGGCTCGGTTTTTCCGAGATGATAAAATGGAGTATTATCTAAAACAAATAAATTAATAATTAGCATTTATACTTAGTTTATGATTATATGATTATAGTAATTCATATTTTCCAAAATTTATTTCAATTACTTATCATTTAAATTATAAAATGGTTACCTTTCTTTGATACGTCATACAATTTATTTCCACAATACAATGATTTTTCTTTAATTCGAGAATATTTATGACTGGCAGTTTACAATTATTTTACTCAATATAATACAAGCTTATTAAGAATAAACGTACAATATTAAGAATATAATATTTCAACAAGCTGGAAACATAAAACAAATATAGTATTTTATAATAAGACTCAATTAATAGACTAAACACAAAAATAAATAATTATATAAATAAACCACACTACCGATATATTATATATATACAGAGTGAGGAGGTGGATGAGCTTACTATGAGCTCAACACTCTTCTCAACCTCTCTCCCTTTCACCGATACTTTATCCATTCATATACCAAAATTTTTACCGATACCAAAACCGATACTGATACCCGATACCTGAAAATATCCTGATACTTACCGATACTGATACCCGATACCTGAAAATATACCGATACTTATCGATACCGATACTTCACTCCATCCCTATATATATATATATATATATATATATATATATATATATATATATATATATATATATATATATATATATATATATATATATATATATATATATATATATATATATATATATATATATATATAGTATATATATAGTATCTGACTGCTGACGGATTCGGACGTGTTGGAAACAGCTGGGAACGAAGAAGAGAGAAGAGCCGGAGAAGCAATTGGAAAGTGGTTTAGTATGGATCTGAAGTCTTTTGAAGAGATGTTGAAGGTTTTTTTTCTTCAGATTGTTATTTAGAAGGAAATGAAAATTTTATTTTTCGAAGAAATTATTAAATATTTAGCATTTGAAATTAAATCATTAATATAAGTTAAATCAAATTAATATTTTATCAAAATTCAAGAGGAGCAACAAAATTTTGGAACCAAGTCTTTTCAGTAATTTTAATTATAAATCAAGAGTGAAACATCAAAATTTTTAATTATGTTCTTTTATATAACTTTTGGCGAACAAGTTTATTCTATATTGGAAATTATTAGTACTTCTAGGTAACATCTGTTCGATAAAGGATTGGATTTCGTCGCAGTCAGGACTATTGGAGATTATTCTTCTCATGGTTCTAAAGGCTGGGAACCTTTTTTACCAGTATTTTTCCCATGTACGGTTGCAGAAATATGAAGTTTCTGCAGCCGACGCCACCCTGCATCTTGCGGGATATGGTGTATTGTATAAAAAAAAAAAAAATATATATATATATATATATATATATATATATATATATATATATATATATATATATATATATATATATATATATATATATATATATATATATATATATATATAAGGTAAATAATAATACAAATGTCAAAAAATTTGCATTGAAATATCGATGTTTTGATATATCAATATTTCCATATATCGAAGGTTGTATTACAGTACATTAAAAGTCTATGAGTACATTGCAGAAAAATAACAGAAGTCAAAGGACAAATATGGCAACCTGTATTCAATTGGATTTGATATTTTTGTACAAACGAAGGCCAGTCGAAGAACAGTCCCTTCACCATTCGGAGTAAAACTAGCAGTTTTTTTCTGTTTTTTAATAGTTTTTCTTTTTTATTATTTATTTTTATTACCCTTCTGTGAAAGAAAATTATGTGTAGAATGTATTTAAACATATTTTGACTCCATAATTTCAATATTGTGAAAAATAGAGCCTATCCAGTTGTTCAAATTAGGCTTTCTGATAGCCCTAGGGAATATTTTCAAAACCCTAGGCTAAACTAGGACTAAGGTAGTTATAGTGGTTATTTCATTTAGTATATTTGAGAAAGTTCGATTGTTGCTTAGAGCTCTTGATTAAAGTTAGGCCTTGTAACAATATAGTATAATTTCAATAGCATTAAGTTAGGCCTTTGTAAGAATATTGTATAACTTATATAGCATAGTATAATAATTTGAGTATGTATGTGGATTGTGGCATTTGTGGGACTGTGAGAAGAGAAAATGTTGGTGAGTGTACTGTTTGTATCCTGAAAGCTGAGCATGTGTTGATAAGAAAGGAGATTGAAAGGATAAGTGAGGATTTGGATGAGATAAAAAAGAATGAAAAGTCTGAGTCTTTGACAACTAGAAGTAGGTAGGCTTAGAAATGGGTATCTGAGTTGAGAAGGGAGGGAAGTGTTAGGAAGAAGGTGGTTAGTAGTGACTCAGTTGAGACTAGGGGCTCATGTAGGCAGGAAGTGGATAGGGGGCAGGCTAATGGTAGGGCATTAACACACTAGACCTGTGACCTGCAGAAATAGGTTTAGCTGTCTTTCTGATGGGGAGGAATCTGAAGTGGCCAGTTGTGATGTCGGGTTTCCCAAGAGGAAGACTGAGGCATTACTGATTGGTGACTCTCAGATACGATATTTAGATAGGACTTTTAGAAATAAGGATAAAAGGAAACGAATGCGAGTATGTTATCCAGGTGCACGAGTGAATGATATTGTGGACAGAATAGATAGAGAGATTGCAGATACGAATGTGAATGCAAGAGTGATTGTCCATGTTGGAACAAATGATATAGGTTATAGAAGGTCAGAGGAACTGATAGCAAGCTATAGGAATTTGATTGAAAGACTGAAAGTAAGTGGTAGGAAATGCATAGTGTCAGGTATATTACCTAGGTTGGGAGCAGGGCTAGAATGGGA
Source organism: Armadillidium nasatum (assembly GCA_009176605.1). NCBI lineage: Eukaryota > Metazoa > Arthropoda > Malacostraca > Isopoda > Armadillidiidae > Armadillidium > Armadillidium nasatum. The sequence continues at coordinate 51,777 of SEYY01020790.1, read as the reverse complement.
AAGTAGGGCCTTTGGTGTAAATGAAAGGGTTAGGAATTTGTCTTTCAGAGAATATTGCATTTTTGGATCACTGAGAAGAGTTTCAGGACAAGAATCTGTTTGCAAGAGATGGAGTGCACCTCAGTCGAGAGGGTGTGAAGCTTCTAGGTTGCAGGTTTGAGAGATGTCTGCAGGGAAACTAGGTAAGGATAGGGGTGAAGGGCATAATATTCGCACTGCTAGTTGTGGAGATGGGGATTTTAATACTGATGGTGGGATTGATGGTGGTATGAATAAAAATAGTGAAGAGTCGGAGAAGGAAGAACAGAGGAGAGGTTTGTAGATTGCAAGATCATTCATTTTGAACTTGAACTTATAGAGTGAGGAATGTAGAGTGATTGGAGGATCTTCTGACCAGTTCTTTTTTTTTTTTTTTTTTTTTTATTTTTTTTTTTTTTAGTGTTGGTGAAAGAGAGGATTGAACGAGTTAAGGAATTAAGATTTAATAAATCTTAATATAAGAAATAATATGGTCTGCTATTTTATATAACTGAATTGGTGAAGTAACAAAATGTTGGACTATTATATATATATATATATATATATATATATATATATATATATATATATATATATATATATATATATATATATATATATATATATATATATATATATATATATATATATATATGATAAAAGAAAATGAAAGAAGATATTAAATAAATTACACCATAGGAGGAGCTACATTTCAGAATTAAATCTTTAAAAAAAAAAAAAATAACAATTTCTTTATATAATACTATACAGTATATATATACATTTTATTGATTTCTCGTTAGAAAAAAAAAATCATATTGAAATTATAGTGATTATATAGTATTATTATTTATTTATAATCAAAACAAATATATATTTTAAGTTTATATTTTATATTTTATTTATATTTTTAACCAATTTAAATTTTTTTTTATTTTTCTAGTTTTAGTGTTAATAATTAGTAAAATTATTGGTTTATTTTTTTTATTGTGTAGTGGAAATATTTTTAAATTTAAGTGTATATTTCTAGTTTCTATTTTATATTTTATATTTTTGTTTTATATTTTACTTTATTTTTTTTAGTGTTTTTTTATTTTTATTTTTATATTTTATTTTATATTTTTAGCATTTTGTATTTTTAGTTTTACTAGTGAAAATAATTGATGATAATAATTAGTGAAATTTTTAGAAGCACTTCTAATCTAAAATAAATATATATATTTAGTTTATATTTCATTTATTTTGTAATTTTAGCCTTTTTAAAATTTTTTAATTTTGTTTTTATTAATGATAAGTAATATAGGGCCTACAGTATATAAACATGAGTTAGTTCTTTGAAGAAATGGTAGTATCCTTGGGAAGGGGCCTACTATAAAGAACCATAATTTGTGTGAGTGGTGAGTATAGACCAACGGGGCCCCGGCCAAATATCAGGGAAAATTGGTTTGCCTGCTGAGGTTAAAATGGCAAATTATACTTATTAATGGTGGATTAAATGAAACAAAATATAAGAAGATTAAGATTTTTCTCCTTGTTTTTTCAATATTTTCTTTTTCTTTTCTGTTTCTTTTGACCGCTAGTGAATGTTCATCTTTGTGTTTTGATTTTAGATGCCCCCATAAAGATTTAGTTGAAATTTTTTTACTTGGGGCACCCAGAGATCCTCTTCTAATTTTCTGACTGCAAATGTTACATTTAGCTATTTTGAGCCTATCCTGAAACATTGTAAAGTACTCCCATACTGCTGAAGCTGATCTTATAGCCATATTGACTGAAAGTATAAACAAAATAATTTTGAAATAATGTAGCTAAATGATACAAGTTTGATACATAGCTATAAAATAATATGTATTAATACAGGTTATATTGATAATTTTAAATCTTACATTTTTCAAACTAGGTAAACCTGTTGAATTACTATTGTGAATCAAGAAAAAAAAATTTAAAAAATTTATGTACTTTTTTTAAAAAATTTTATTATACAAAATCTGTAATTTTCCGAAATTTCTTCAGAGAAAATGCATTTAATCATTAATTTTGGTGAATGTTGACTATTCTACTCCTTCCTTATAATTAAGTAAACCTCAATTAAATTTATATCTAATTTTCTTAACCTAAAATATCAGTGCTTTTGACCTCTTTACAAATTTTAGGCAACCCCAGCCAGAGCCCTGACCCTGGCAAAATTCCAGACCCAGTTGTCCCCCTATATATATATATATATATATATATATATATATATATAATATATATAATATATATATATATATATATATATATATATATATATATATATATATATATATATATATATATATATATATATATATATATATATATATATATATATATATATATATATATTATAATTTATTTTTTTAAGCATTGCATTAATTCACTGTCTGTTTTCATTTTCCCCAAAACTGGTAAAAAGCACCTTGCTAGCTAAATACTTAAAGAAAAAAAAATGAATGACAGACAGGCAAAAGACGGTTGCTTTCTTATTTGGTTAATAATTTTTTTTTCTTTTAAATTTATTTTTTGTATACTTTATTTAATTTTCTGCTCTTATGTACGTTATGTGTAATGCATTTTAGTTTTAAAGTATATTTTGTCTTTATATTTTCAATATAGTTAAAATACCAATATTAAATTAAATTGTTACCTTAATTTTTTTTTAAAGATATATAAAATTTTTTTTAAAAATAGTTAAAAGTTCCGATGCATCATATTGAGAATGCTGCTACTATTTGGTACATTATTTAAAAAAAAAAAAAAAAGGATAATTGATATTGAACTATATCTTGAAAGTCAGAGAAGTGTAATATCTGTATATAATATTTTTAAAAACTTTTGTTATATTGTACAAAACTCTTCCGATCTTAAGAACAATAGAGTAGAAATAGTTTTTATTCAGTGTGGCTCACATGAACAATGAAATTACCTAAATTGGTAAAATATAATGCGTTTTATTCAAATAGGTTTGATGCTTCATTGTGATGCTCATAATGCATTAGGACAGATTTGGGTTTTATAATATCAAATAAAATAAAATTTGGGTATAATAATTAACATTGTTATTTTAATTTAAATTCTACAAATTTGGTCAAAAAACTTAAATTTGAGAACATTTTCTTGAGATTGCAAAGATTTTAGCTTGGCACTTTGTTAAAATAGGCTGTCAGAATATTGCACATATTTAATACTCATATTTTTTTATTTTTTTTTTATTTTTATTTTTTTAAACTTGGCACTTTGGAAATATTAGACAGTTTGATCATTGATATTAAGAAATCTTTGTATTATTTCAGGGTTTATTTTTTTTTTATTTAAGATTTTGTATGTCAAAAGTTGTAGTTTATCATTGTATTAAGAAATCTTTGTATTATTTCAGGGTATCTTATTTAAAATTTTGTATGTCAAAAGTTGTATATAACAATAATTGATATGAGGTCAAGTAATATGGACAATGAAATTGAAGTTAAGATAGAGGATGAGCCATTCTCTTTATCAGAAGACTTCTTAAAGGATGTTTCGGAATTTGAAAAATTACAGGTGAGTGACAATTTCAAGGCTTAATATAATTTAATTTGTTGTTATCCTTAAAAATGAAAAAGTAATTCCAATTTTTTTATATTTTTTTTTTTTTTTATCCATTTTATTTATATTTTACTTAGTTGTACTGGATCTAGCTGAATCACTATAAGAGTATACTTGGAAACTTATATCATTATAAATGTTTCATATTATTATTATCATTTTGAAAATGTATTATCTCCTGACTTGTCTCCATACATATTGCTTATTTAGGGTCGAGATTCCTTAAAAGTCTTGAAGATTTTAAAATTGAAGTGTTATCTTCTAAAAATGAAAGATAAAAATTTCAATCATTTATTTTCACTGTCACCAAAGCCTTGTTTTAGAATACCTTTTGTTAACATTTTGTTAACATTCTAATTCTAACATTCTAGCTGCTGTCAAGTCTTTTTTTTTTAAAATCTTCATTTGACACATATATTTTCTTATATCCTTACCTATGGACTATATTGTATTATTTAAGATGAATGATTTCATAAACTAATTAAAAGTTTGATTAAATTTGTTTTTTTAATTTATACATACGTTTTTTATATACAGTAGATCAGTTGGCATTTGCTAAAGCAGAGGTTATCAGTCTTTTGTGGTCTATACCCCTTTTTACTACTGTACAATGACATATATATATATATATATATATATATATATATATATATATATATATATATATATATATATATATATATATATATATATATATATATATATATATATATATATATATATATATATATATATATATATATATATATATATAATATTACAGTGAAATGGGCTTGTCTAAAAGTTGAAGACTTTTGTGAGAAATTATAGCGTTAGACCCAAATTTGTTTTGTTTTGTTTTGTTTTTTCACATTTTAGTATACCTTCCTTGAATTTCTATGCCTCCCCAAGGATGTCCCTCCCTCAGATTGAGAGCCCCTGTGATACAGCAAAATGTTACATGAAAATCAAGATTTTTTAAAAGATTTTTGCTGCATCTAGTTTAAGAGTGACATCACTCTAGATTTCATGGAACACACCCTTAGTTTATAAAATGTTTACATTTTTTTGGTTAAAGGTTCTTAAAATTTATTTTAAATCAGAACTTAGGCCTTGAAAAAACTTTTGATGAAAAATTGTGGTTTGAGAGTTAGATTTAATATTTATTTATAACTGTTCTTGTAAAATTTAGTACAATTTGTTGATCATTATATGAAATGAATTTAATTTATGAAACTTTTAAGAAATAACTCTGAAGTATATTTTAAATTTTTTTTTTTATAATTTCTATCACGTCTTCCTCGGTTATAAATGTTAGATATATCTCTGATTGTTAGCTTAATTGGTAAATAATTTCAATTCAAAGTTATACGCTATATAATTATCATTCATATAAGGGATAAAACCATTTGAATGGATGATATGTCTCTTTAATTATAAATGCTAAAAGATCTGGTACACCTGTATATTTTTTTATTTGGAATGTTAATTTTTTTATTGCTTACTTTTTTAAACATTGTACCTTATTCTTAAAAGTACTTTATGACAAAGATATTGAATGCTTTATTTAAAGTCAGCATTTAAAAAGTTCTTGCTACCTTCTTTATATTTCAGACGTGTATTAACCCTGACAGTGATTTTCTCTTAATCCAAGATTTCAAAGGGGAAGAATTGGAACTCGAGTTTGATTTTGAGGAAAAGTACTTTAGTGAAGATAAATGTACAGAAAGTAAACCTATTAACTTGAAGTTTAGAGACAAGACTCAAAAGGTTTGTACTTCTTAATCAGTAATTTCATTTCTAACTTTTTGTTCTTTCATACTTGGTATGAGGTACTGTGGCTACTGTCTTTACTCTTTCAAATGACATAAGAAAGTTATATTTATTTCTTTGAAATGGTAATGGTAAAATATAATTACTTTGACCTTTAATTCTCCTCATAGATAATATCTGTCACGCAACTTGTATGATACACAACCTATTATACCTGTTCATATTTGTAAATTTCTTATAACCACACTTGGGAAAGTGTAAAGTTGCATTTGTTCTTATGAACAATTATGTGGTTCTGGGACAACATGAAACAAAAATTTAACCTTCAAACCAATCATTTAAATATTATTTTAAAATTAATTTTTTTTGTTCCCTTCTATTGTAGTTTTAATCATATTTTTTAATTTACAAAAAATTTACGATATTTGAACAATTTATATTTGTTTTGCATTATTTGTAAACTTTTTATTTTACACATATGTGTGTAAAATTGAAGAATTTCATGTCTCTTGGTCATATAAATTGAAATCAATTGGTATGAAAAGTTAAAGTTTGAGACAAAATACTTTGAACTCGAGTTTTTCAGAACTTGGATTGAAACCCACCTATGCCATAAAGTTTGGAACATATTGAGGGAGATGTATTGAAAGTTTTAATATGTGACTGGAAATAACAAGTTTATTAGTTTAGTTTATAAAGATTTGGAAAAATTTCGATAGTTTACAAGGAAAACGAGTAAAAACCATTGATATTTCTTTTCAAAAATAATAATAAAAAAAAAGGAACCATTTGGGACCCAGGAATTCAGAGTCTTTTGAAAATGTCACAAAATTGAAGTTGAAACTATATTGAAGGTTATAGTTCATTTGTACAAAGAAATGTTACGCTCTTTCTTTCAATATTTACTGCTGGTGAATATTGTTAAGCTATAATTTGGAATTTGTAAATTGCCTCACTCAAGAAAAATACTTTGATAAATTTTGGATACAGTTTATAAACTATATATTTAGTTGTCACATGTTAGGAAAGATAGAAAAATAAAGTATATGAAAATTAATTACTTTAAGTTTTACTTAAAAATAAAAAGAAGGGGGGGTGGGGGTTAGAATCTTTTTTAAATTGCAGTTAATATATTCATTTATTTCACTAAATTAGTTGTGTGTTGTCTTGTAATAATTATAGGAACATTATTATTATTTTAAATATGTTCTTGAAAGTCACTGTGTTTAAATTATAGATTAAATTAAATTATAGACTGTAAATTATAGATTAAAATATTTTAATTTTTAAAATATTACAAAGTATTACTTAATATATTAATCTGTTTTGTATGCTTTAACAGGGAAGTATAGTGCATTCTAATAGAACTTATTGTTTTTATATCAACTGTCTGTACTGTTAAAAATATATACCGTACACTAACTACCTTTTAATGTATACAAGTAAATTTTTCTTAGTAGTTTTATATACTATTACTTGGTTTAACTTTAAGAGGATAAAAAGAATTGATTAGATTTATATTATTTTGAGCTTAAATTTGAGAAGAATAGTCTTTAGGTCACTTCATCTATGTCTGAAAATTGTTAGATATGTTCTTTGATAACATCTTTCATATCTTTTAGACGTAGGTGTTGATGTTTCTTTGTCATTTTCAGAAAATACATGTTTCACCAGATAAAAGAGCTAAAACTTCAAGTGAAAAAGTTGTAGAAGATTTAACTATCAAGTATGTCTCCGTATTAATTTATAAGAATACTTATAACATTCCTATCTTTAATTTTAACTATAAAGTTGTTTCTTTTATATTTAATAAAAAATTCAATCATTGTGGTGATAGAAGTAGCTAAAATGTAAATATGTTGCCATTGAAATATGATTGTAAGAGGTAGAAACCCAAGATACCTCCGAGTATATTTGGTTAAAAATTTACATTCTTAAATTTCAGAATACTTATTAAATGCAATGGAAGAGCTGTTGTTGTAAATATTGAAAGTGATTTATCCTTCATTACACTCCAAGATATAAAGAGAATTGCTGCAAAATACTTAGGAGAACCTCTTGCCAGCAATGTCGATAGATTTAGTATCTTCAGATTCGAGTTGGACTTTAGGGAATGGGTTTTGCTCAAGGATGTTTCTTCATTGCGTAATTTGGATAAATTGGAGTTTAGAGAGAGTGATCCTGTTAATTCGGAAAGTAAAAAGAGGTTTGTAATCAAATATGGAAAGTTGTAAAAAAATTCGTAAGGTATTTTGAAATATTTTTATTCTGTTTATTGTTGTGTGATTAAAATCATAACATTATCATTTTATTTCTGAGTTTAAATAACCAGCTTTTTATATTGGTTTCGAACCTTTTCTCTCTCTCTCTTCATCCTTAATGTCTTAAACATTCACCTTCTGGTGAATGTTTTATTTGGATTGGTCTGTTTGACAGACATTTTCCTAGCACACTATAGCCCTATAGTGTTTCTAAATTTCTCTGAATGTGTAATTATATATTCCACTTTTGAGTGACTTCTTAAGGTATTGTGATTTAAAATAAATATTTGTTTACACAGTTTTTATTTTTTTATTTTTTTATTCAAGAGAATTTTTTGATTCCTTACTAAGAAATTTTTGTTTTGCTGTTAACTGTTCATATTTGTTCTTTTCTTATTGCTTATATTTCTGAACAGAAGTTGTATATATATATATATATATATATATATATATATATATATATATATATATATATATATATATATATATATATATATATATATATATATATATATATATATATATATATATATATATATATATATATATATATATATATATATATATATATATATATATATATATATATGGACAGAGTTCTTTTTAAATGGGGTCCTAAAGCGGCTGTTGTTGATGTAGAGAGGAATGTTTCTGTGGAAGAATTGACAAAACTCGCATCAGAAACATTTAAAATACCAGAAAAAATCGAGCTTTATATTTACAATGAAGATTTTGAAGAAGATATTCTTCTTTGTGATGCAAGTAAACTTCGGAATAAACAGAAGATTGAAGTTAGGAGAGAAGTTGATGCTTCTAAATCCTATGAATGTAATTTATCTCCTAGGTAAGAAATATTGATAAATAAATTTTCTATTTAATGTTGTTTGTGTTTGTAATTCCCATTTAAAAAAAAACAAGGCAGTATCTTTGTAGTTGTTTGGTAGTAAAGATCAAGCAAGGTAGTGCTTTTATTTATAGACCTACCAGACTTAGAGTTATACCTTGTGTAAAGGAGATGTTTTTATAGTAATTTGTGGTGGTAGTGTTTCCGAGGATGCTCAGAAAAATATTTGATGGAGATATATAATTGTTTATATATATATATATATATATATATATATATATATATATATATATATATATATATATATATATATATATATATATATATATATATATATATATATATATATATATATATATATATATATATATATCATAAATTTTTATCTGCCCAATGAATTTTTCTGATGAATTAACATATATTGGAAATATTTTTGTTAAAGAAAAAGTTGGAAATGACAAAAAGCGAAAAAATTATTATTATTATTATTATTATTATTATTATTATTATTATTATTGATGCTATGTTAGAATCATTTAGAAATTGAGAGAACTTGTTCTTCGTCTATGGAGTTTCTGTCTGTAGTTGTGGCTTTCATGAATTCAGGATAATCGTAAGTTTTTGGACTATTTGGAGAATTCTCCTGAGAAGGAAGGAATCTCTGTTCATGTATAACTGCCGTGATAAGTTGGTTCTTTTCTCTTTTATCTTTGTCTTCATCCTCTCTTAATGTCGATCCATCTTAGCTTAAAATTCGGGTGTGTGACTTTGGGACGTATTATGCTATGTTCTTCGGTCTCATTTTCTACCAACAACAAACTCTTGAATGTAGCAGTAAGCAGACACTGTCAGTTTTCATAGTCTTAATTTAAATGCATCAAGCTTATGAACAGTAAGGAAATTAGGGAATAATTTCCTATAACTGATATTTGTTTCTCCCAGAAGTGTCATTCGAAAAGGCTATCGGAGCGAGAACTGTCAACATACAATTCAGTGAAATTAATTTTATGTATTTTGAACTATGACAAGTTAAGTTCCTAATTGAAAGAGGAATCATGTCTTGCTATAAATTATATTTCATAATACAAGTAGAGAAAATGCAGCGATTTAAAATGTAGAAATTCTAATGATTATGGACATAACTCTTGTTCCAAAAAAGCAGAACATTCCCCCATTGCCAATTGAAATAATGACGAATGATTGAGGGTAGATTGTTGGCAAGTTTTTGTAGTCACTGTCTCAACGTCGAGTAAATTTTTAACGAAGGCGCTGCGCAAAACTACTAAAAACTGCCATGTTTACTGGTGTGATTTTTTTTTTAATTGGGTTAATTTTTTTTTGTTTCGTGTGTGATCCTTAATATAATTTTTTTTCAGCCAAGAAAACTTGTGGTCACTTCATTTCAAACTTCCACCTTTTGAATTTGCTTCAAAAATATTAGAAAGTGGTGAAAAGCTTAAAAAATTTGAACATTCGACCATTTTGAAAGCTATCTTCTTAGAAGTTGTGGATGTTTATGGAATTCTGTAAGTCAAACCCTGTTTTTTTCTTTCACTCACTGCATATATTTAAGATTTACCATGATAAAGTAATGTTCTATATATCTCTAAGTGTAATTTTATATTAATTTCAGATACCCTTCAACCGTTGACTATGAAAATATCACAAAAGCCTTGTTGGATCAATATCCTAAGATGTACTCAAAGGATGGTTACCAAGTGACATTTGTAAATATATTTATAATATTGTTCTCTTTATTTTAGTGGAATGGCACCTTGTAGTATGCACTCAGGCAGTACTTTTCCTGACTCTTCAAGTTTTTAACTTGACTCCCGACACATATTCTCTTGGAATTAACACCAATTCGTTGAAACTCCCTACTGAGACTACTGCAGTTAAGACTTTCAATTCTGTGATTGACTTTTATTTATTTTTCAATATGGAAGGTATAAACCATTTTGTATAGAAAACCCAAATTATATATTTACTTTTTTTTATATATATAAAGCATTTTTTAAAAGTTGTATGAAACATAAAAATTTCATTACACAAAATGAGGATAGAAATAAGCCACTACACACTAAAAACAATACTCTTTGATTTATTAATTTAAATCAATTAATAACTTTAAATTTAAATTAACATTTAATAATAATACTAATATGGAATGACTTCATATAAAAAAAATTTAAAAGTGATAAAATGAGTAAAATATTAGAATGGGAAAGTTGCTTATTAAGTGTTTTGTGCTCTTATTATTAAAGTTCTTGGAGATGTGTATTTTGATGTACATTCGTTTATCAGGCAGCCAAGGGGCAAGTTTTTCAAAGTCTGAATAGTAGCAGTGGCAATTCCATTGAAGAAATGCAGGCATAGTATTGAGTTTGCGATAAAGATGAGCAGTTCGTCACGATCGTCTCACTCTTGTTTGTATTATCCTCTGTGGTGTGTACGGAGATTTGTTCTCGAGACTAGTCTCTTTGTTTCGGTATATCTCGGAGACTTTCTACAGCCATAAACCAGTAGTTTGTGTGGAGAGAACTCTTTTGAATCTGCTAATCCCTGTCTGGAGCTAATGAAACTCATATATCTTGGCAAGTTTATTTTCAACATCGCCTTTGTTTATATATTGTAAAAATAGAAGGAAATGTCTAATCTGAAACAGAAGTGTGTGTAAGACCCGGAAGAGTATTTGTGGGTAGGATAAATCCATATATTAGTTCATCATGTGGATGGCTGTCCTTATTTCCAGCTGATCTAGTTCTTTCAAGTAGAAAAATTTCAACCTTTAGAATTTGGCGATGGGTTCCCTTCTAGTGATTGTCATACTGGGTACGTTGCAGGGATATATTCTTATATACATTAATCATGTAAATACTTCTCATTTAATTTTGAATCTAAAGTTAACTTCTTTTGGTAAATAAAAATTATGCTTAGTTTCTGAGCTTCATTAACTAAAATCATAATTGTGGTAGCAGAACGTAGTTGCATGAAAAAAGGACTTTCAGATAACCAAGAGCAAGCAAAAAAATATCTACGGAAGGTTAAAGTACAGAGGAAGATGCTGAAGAAGGAAGAGTGACAAATAATGGAGCTCCAAGAGAAGAAAAGTCAAGAGGACAGAAAAGAATTTCAAGTAGAAGAGAATTCAATGGTATTAGAATTTCAGGAAACAAAACGAGATTCTGCAGTAGTGGATGTAGAAGAAAAAGATTCAAGGAAAGTTCTACTGCAGTCAATCTAGACGTGACCGAGTGGAATATGTGGTAGCCGAATTTGAGTGAATAATTGATAGCGGAGGGCTCTGCGTCATTCACTATAAAGGTGGCTGAGTGGAGTTTGGTAATTGAATTTGAGTGAATAATGGGCAGTGGTACAGTGGTAGACTCTACGGCAGTCAATCTAGAACTGGGTGGGAGGAGTGTAAATCTGAGTAAATTCGCCTACCGCCCTTTAGGTTGATTGCTGTAGAACTTTCCAACGTCGATTGAATCTTTCTTCTACATCCACTGCCGCAGAATCCACCTTCGCTTCCCGAAATTCTACTACCATTGAATTCTCTTCTACTTGAAGTTCTTTTCTGCTCTCTTCTCTTTTCCTTATTGTTGAGAACCAGACTTTTCTTCTCTTGGAGTACCAGTATTTAGTACTCTTCCTCCTTCAGCATCTTCTTACTCTTCTTCTTTTGTACTTTAACCTTCCATAAATCTTTTTCTTGCTGTTAGTTACTTAAAAGTACCATTTACAAGCACCATTTGCTACCACTGGTATTTTGAGGCTTCCTAGGAAGAGATAAACGATCATTTTTTGATCGAGTATTTACTAAGATTTATTTATTAGTGTTATTTTCAATTGTATTTATACATTAAATAATTAATATTACTATTTACATTATTATAATTTTAGTGAAGTTCAGAAATTAAATCAATGTTAACTTTTTTTCTATTTAGAATTTGAATATAAACCAAAAATTTAATTATTTGCTTTTCTTCTTTTCTCTTCTCCAATTTTATTTTTATTTTTTTATTTTTTTATTTTTTATTATTTAATGCGACGTACTCTGCTTCCATATTGAATTATTCACTCTACATTCAATCAATACTTTTTATATTTTGGCGATTTAGCTCCAAAAATTGTTTTATCACAGCTACCAAGCTATTTCATTTAATATTATAATCCAGTATCTGGCCCATGATTTCAAGATTGTTTGCGATTTTAATAAAACTCTGAAGAAGTAGCATTCTCTAAGGTAGCCTTTCATGTGCGCCAATCTTTCTTTCTTTAATGGTATTGGCTGTATTAACTACACCAGAAATCAGATTATCTCTGTCATTATTTAATCTTCTGCTTCCTCTTGTAGGTTATCTTCAGCATCTTTATTTGGTTCCACTTTAAATACAAGTTTGACGGTCTAGTTTTTCAGTTTCTTTTCTTTTAAAGTACGCCCCACACGGCAGGATGAATGTATACCAAGTGCATATCACAATTAAACAATTGCTACCCTACCTAAGTTTCAGAACTAATCTTTGTCTTGATAAACTTTGGCATTTAAATGATATTTTCTTTATTAGGGATAAATATTCGTCTAGAGGAAAGATGAGTCTCTTACCACAATTAAAAGATTAACCTTTTAAACTAATAACCTCGAGTTGTTGGGCAACCATTTGCATATCAAGATTTTTTACTTTTTTTTTTTAAATTTAATAAGCCTTTATCTAAACTGTTGCTTTATAAATTTACTTTCACATGTACCAATGACTGGAAATACATCTATAACTGCAGGTTTAAATGACAACAATGTCTTCTTTCGGATCTTTCTTGGGGAAACTCAGAAATTTTGACTGAGGAAGAGTACTGTTGCAGAAATATGTTTAAATATTTCCTCTCCAGATCTAAATGTAGAAAAGTCAGAAAATATTGTTTGCTGGATTTTTTTTTTTTTTTTTTTTTTTTTGTAGACTACTTTTGTAGAACCGCAGTCCATTCATTTGACTCTGAATTTGAGGACTCCAGTGGGAAAGGGCAGATGGGATGAAGTCATATGATCATCAAAAAGTTACACAATCTTCTCGATACGATCATGCAATGACTCGTATTCATGTTGTGCTTTCCAATTCGGGTCGGCTCAGTCTCAATGACCTGTGAGGATATTAGTTCCGAGACAAGTGCAACAAATGGTGATGACAACACAGGACAATTCAGTGACCAGGATCCTTATCACCAGCTCACCCACACACATGCGACTGACTGGACGATAAAACACACTTCCACACACACACACGGGGAGCAAGATTGAATTCACTGTCTGGGAAAGGGACGACTTGACGTCGGGAGCCACAAATTTCTGCAGTGTTCTATTGTAGGAGGAACGCACAGCGTCACAAATATCCACTAGGATTGATCCTTATCATAACATCACATTTAATCATAACAAGATCTAATACCCTCTTGCAGGGTTATATATATATATATATATATATATATATATATATATATATATATATATATATATATATATATATATATATATATATATATATATATATATATATATATATATATATATATATATATATATATATATATATATGCAGAAGCGTTGGAAAAAGTCTATAAGCGAGAAGTTTAGGAATGAAAGGGATAGAATTGATTCTTCTACCTTACCGGTGGCGCTTTTTAATCAACTGAAGAGCAAAAAAAGGCAAAAGTCTTCAAATGATGAAATGGAGTCCTCTTCAAAGAAGAAAAAAGGTCTTCAAAATTTAAAATTTAACATTGAAAAGAAGGAAATTGTAACTGACATGTGTAATGACACAGGGGGTGGTCAAAATGATGAAAAAAGGGAAGCAACTGAGGTGTCCTTGGAAGTAGAGAGTACTTCACCTCATTCTAGGTAATAAATTATATAAATATATTTTTTTGATCAAGTAAATGTATAAATACAAATATTTAGATTTTACATAATATAAACTTTATTTATAGTTTCATTATTTACATAATATTTTAAAAGTTTTATGTCTTGAAGTTAAATATTGAGGTACTTTATATTACTACTTAAAATTGACATTAAAATCTCTTCAGATATGAATACTTATTACAATTAAAAATATTTTTAATATGAAATATAGTCTTCCAAGAAAGTTTCCTTAAAAAATAATGATATTAGAACGCTTGAACAAATCAGAATTAAAAAAAAAAAAGTTTAAAATATTCATTAAAATAAAATATACTGTATGGATAAAAAAGTAGACCTGATGTGCGAAAATGGATTGCAGTACAAGTAGTAAATGAAAAATTTAATATTAATTTCAATGAGAAAATGATTAATTATTAGACAATTGGGTATTCTACATAGAAAAAAATAAATGAGTTTATAAAAATTGAGTTAAAATCTACATTGTTATTATTATTATTAACTCCCGGATAAAATTAACATGTTAAATGGAATTTAGTGTTATGTAGCCAAGTGTGTCATTAGGTTAGTTTGGATTGCGTTTACGGTGATCCAAATGGATCAACAATTAATTTTTAAAATAGATCAACCAACAAACTTTTCTAATTTATAATACACATCATGTTCAGTCCGAGGATATTTCCAACACACTCTGCATATACGTGACAGGGTAACTTTAATGTCGAAAATTATATTGACGATATCCTTCATAAGTATGTATAGTGCCTTTCGTGGGACGTTATCTGCAGAATATTCTATTACTTCATGACAATTCCAGACCGCACACCGAAGTGGTTTTCCACCTGTACCTTGAAGAGATGGGAATCTATATCCTGCCCATACCTGCTAAAATCCGGACTTAAATCCCATAGAGCATGTTTGAGATATGTTGGAGAGGCGCGTCAGAGATCGGGCACATGAATGATATTCAGGTTCATTTCATCAATGCCAAAATGGTTGGAGGAAGTTCGGAAGGCCTGAGGGGAACTACCCATTTTTACTTAGAAGTTTGGTTACTTTCTGGTTTGTTATTTCTTTCAGTTTATTAATGTTCCATATTACAACGCGAATTTTCCTTCTTCGTGGTCTTCTTCGTTATTCCTTTTGTTCTTTCCACATTTTCCATATGAGGTAAATAATTTTCTACAATATGTAACAACAGAACGTTAAACGCGGTACAATCATATAGTGGGGTCATTTTACCAAAAATGTATGCGATGAGTTTATTTTGTCCGAGAGTTTATCAGTTGCATTTCAATAGTCAGAATTGTTTCTTCGTTTCCATTCTTATTAAGTTACTCAAATATTCAAAATACAAAAAAAATTTTCAAAAATTTTTTTTTTTTTTTTTTTTCAAAATGATTTACCAAATATTTATGGTATATGGAAAGGTTATCCATCTTTGGTTGGGTAAATCTACTCACTTGTCGCTTTAAAGTTCTATAATTAAAGTATGTACTTTTCCATTTGAGAAACTTCAGGTTCTTTTAATATTAGGGAATGTGTATCATATTTTGGGATTAAAATTATCCATATTATCGATGAAATCTATTTAAAATGGCTAAAATAAAATATTTTTCAACTAAATTTTTTATTTTTTGATCCTGAAAATAAAATTTTAGATTTAACTTTTCATTCATTTTATTCCTGTTTTTGATTATTTTGTGTGATTTAACATATATTTTTCAGTCAAGAAAATTTTTGGTCACATAATTTTAAGCTCCCGTCTTTTGGGTTTGCAACAGTTAAGATGAAAAACGGAGGAACTCTCAGAAGATCTGAACAATCGACTATTTTGAAGGCGATCTTCCAAGAAGTTGTTAATTTTCACGGAGTTCTGTAAGCACATAAACAATTTTTAACTTCTGTTCTTCTATTAGTTATATGAATGTACCTCTAGTTAAATTGTACTTTACATAAACTGTTGTAGTTAACTTGTACTTTTAGACAAAGTACATTTCAGTAAAGTACATTTATATTTCGTAAAGAATTTCTCTATAATATTGTGTCTGAAATGTATTTTATATGAAATGTTCTTTGTCTAAAAGTAAATACAGTTTTAACTTCTGAATGTATTCTCTTTTTATTCTTTTATGAAAATTTCTAGTTAAATTCCAGTAATAGGAACATGACGACTGTACCTCTAGTTAAATTGTACTTTACATAAACTGTTGTAGTTAACTTGTACTTTTAGACAAAGTACATTTCAGATAAAGTACATTTATTATTTCGTAACCGACGAATTTCTCTACAATATTGTGTCTGAAATGTATTTTATATGAAATGTTCTTTGTCTAAAAGTACAAGTTAACTACAACAGTTTATGTAAAGTACAGTTTAACTAGAGGTACATTCATATAAAAAAGAATAGTATATAACTTTAAGGTTATAAACTTTATTAATATTTGTTTATAGGTCAGATAGATAATGTTTAAATTATCCTTTACCATCAGGTATCCTTCATCCTTTGATTACGACTGCATCACAAAAGCTTTATTGGGTCAATATCCTAATTTGGTTTCGAAAGATGGATATCACATGACCTTTGTAAGTGAAATATTAGCATACTTCTTCAATCTAGTTTAGATTATATATAAAAGGTAATAATTAAATTCTGCTAACACTCTTGCAGACTAAATATTCATTAAACATCGAAGTTTAAAGTTTGCTATAGGGGAATCGAACCCTGGCCATATAGCACAAAAGCATAGCAAACTTTAAACTTCGATGCTATAATAATAATATATATATATATATATATATATATATATATATATATATATATATATATATATATATATATATATATATATATATATATATATATATATATATATATATATATATATATATATATATATATATATATATATATATATATATATATATATATATATATATATATATATAGAAGCGTTGGAGAAAGTCTATTAAGCAGAACTTTAGAAATGAAAGGGATAGAATGGACCCTTCTAGCTTCACCACAAGTTCTTTTGAAGCAAGCTCAAAGGAAAGAAGAAACAGACATCATCAAATGACAAAACAGAGTCGCCTTTAGACGAAGCAAGAAGATCTTCAGGGTTTAAAATCTCTTATTGAAGCACATGAATTTTTGTCTGGCGAAGCTGATATTGAAAGGGGGAAGATTTTTGAAATAAGGGAAGAATCAGAGGTACCTGTAGTAGAAAAAAGTATCTCGTCATATTCTCGGTAAGAAATATTGGAGTAGACATCTTTCAATTATAATTTAAGAAAAAGGATTTTAATATCTAGTTTATTTGCTACATTTTTTTATATTTTTTTTTCAGTCGCGGAAGCTCATGGTCATATAATTTTAAACTCCCATCTTTTGGAATTGCTACAAGAAATATAGCAAATGGAGGAAGACTTGGAAAGAAGGAACGATCCATCATATTAAAAGCCATCTTCCAAAAGATTGTTAACATTCATGGAACACTGTAAGCATGTTGATAAATTATTCATTTAACAACTCTATCCATTTAATATAAGGATTTCTACCGGCCATTTAAACTCGAACATTAAAGCATGATTTTCCTGAAATTATTCTAGTGATGGTTAATGGTTCAAACACTTAAGTTTTCTTACTAATTTTATTGGGAAAATTTCATCTGAAAAACTATTTGGTGTTGACCAAAATTTGTATGAGAGAATTCTATGTTTACTGATGTATATAAAGCCATCAATGTCAATCACTTAAATGACCTCTTTAGTAACTAATAAAAGCATTCCCTCAATAATTATCTCACCCAATATATATATATATATATTTTCAATGCCTCAAAAACTCAATTCCTTCATCTCTCCACTCGACACAATCTTCCACACAACTATGATATCTTCTTCGAAAATACACCTCAAGCCTTCATCTGTTCATAATATTCTTGGTGTTTCTTTTTCTCGTGATCTTTCTTGGAAAGATCACATTACTTCTCTTTCTAAACAAGCTTCTAAGAGGTTGGGTGTTCTGAGGCGCCTTCAGAATTACTTCACGCCACCCAGTTGCTTGCTCTGTATAGGGGTGTTGTTCGCCCTTGTATGGAGTACGGTTCGCATATCTGAGGTTGTTCCACACACACAGCTCTCCTAGAGAAGGTGGAGTCTAGGGCATTTCGTCTCATCAACTCTCCTGCTCTTACTAACTCTCTTCAATCTCTTTCTGCCCGTCGAATTGTTGCGTCACTCGCTCTTTACTATCGCTATTACAACGGACACTGCTCTTCTGAACTCTCTCGTCGCATACCTCCTCCATTGAGAAGAGCTCGTGCGACACGACTTTCTACACAGTCTCATCCTTTCTCTGTCCAACTCTCCGACCCCAGACTTAACCGCTATGCTCAATCTTACATATACTCTACTGGTAAAGTCTGGAACACACTCCCTTCATCTGTTTTCCCAACTTCCTTTGACTTGCATACTTTCAAGCGCCGTGTATCTGGACACGTCGGCCTCCATCGACCATGATATAGATCTTTCCCAACTCCAGTGGAATTTGGTAGGCCTCTGGCCTTTGCCCACCGGAGGATATATAAATATATATATATATATATATATATATATATATATATATATATATATATATATATATATATATATATATATATATATATATATATATATATATATATATATATATATCATTATTGGTCATTTAGTGCTTACTATGAAGTACTTGTAAATTATGAAGAATAAGTAGCTTATTTTCCAATTGGGGAGAAATTCGATTTCTTTTCTCAATGTAAATGTTTCCTGCCCAGCTAAACATTCTTTCACTAAAAACACTTGAACAAGAAGAAGCACACAAATATTTTTTTTTTTTGTTGGTCAGGGGGAGAATTTTGTTGACATTTAGACTTATTCTCCTTCCACCACAAATAGAGTCGTCTGGTGTATCGTCTTTTGTTGGTTTTCTTTTCATATGTTGGACGGGAAAAGTAATTCTTGACATCGTTATTAATTTCTTTTTCTGACTTTTTTTCTTTTCAAACTACTGCTTCTATGCTTTGTTTGCTTTCTAATGAAGAATATCTGAACCCTCCACAGTTATTTCCATTTGGTCATTTTCATCAGACGATGACCTGTGCGACATTTCATTGAAGCATTCTCAAATGGCAAAATAAATCTTATTTTGAACGTCTATTGAACGATTTTACTTCGTATATCTACTCTTAACCTTTGAGCCCATTTGTAAACTAACATTTGTGAACACATGTGAATTATATAAAATGTATCTATTTTGCCCTTCTATACTCAATGTTGAAACTTGTAGCACTAATTATGCAACACCCTATATATATATATATATATATATATATATATATATATATATATATATATATATATATATATATATATATATATATATATATATATATATATATATATATATATATATATATATATATATATATATATATATATATATATATATATAATTTTTAAAAAATATATTTTTTAAAAATTCTCTCTTTATAGTCTCAGATCTCCTGCTGGGGAAAAAATTTTCAAGCTGTTAATTACTGTTACACGTTTCATTAGTTTTTATAATTATTAAGACAAATTGTACTTATTCAGCATTTTTTTTTAACAGGTATCCGTCTCACTTTGATTACAGCAATATCACAAAGGCCCTTTTGAATCAATATCCAAAATTGTACTTAAAAGATGGATATCAAATAACTTTTGTAAGTAATCTCATTTCTATTTACCACACTTGGGCTCAAATATAAGTACTTGTACAAATTTTTAGTGCTTTTATGGGAGGTTTTAAAAATCAAATGTTTTTGTAGAGCCTAATGTATTTGTAGAAAATCAACTACTTTTGGGACCAGTTAAATTTTAAAAGTAAAAATTTAAAATATTATTACTTATACTGAAAGGATAACATAATATAGGTGTGATTCTCGTGTATTATTATTATTATTATTATTAAATTTTATTTTACAAATTTCAGAAGAAAAGTTAAGCAGCTTAAATTGTATTCCAACTTTTTTTTCAGAAGTATAAAATAAAAGAAATCGCACCAAAACCCAAACCTAACATAAATCTCTCTGGTGAACACAAACTTAGGCCTTTAAAAGAGAAAGATTAAATGCGGCAAGAAACAAATGATGGCAAGATGTCTCACAGAACAAATGTGTCTGAAAAGGAGAAGAAATTACAAAGAGCAAACCTGGAATCTTCAATATTGACATAATTCATATGAAAGCAAGGTACCCCTTGTGCTGTAAGATCGACGCAATGTTTGTGCAATATCAGTAGCATGCTAGCTCTAGTAGCTGCCGATGCAATACCTATAGAAAGAGATAGTGTGCCAACGTCACGTCACAGAGATAAAAGTTCAAGGGAGTTTGAAAGTATATTACAGTCTATTATTCTTTTAGCCTTAGTCAAACCCTATCCAAAAGAAAAATGGAACCTGAGCTTCCCAAAATATGAGAACAGTACACCATGCAATGGCAAAGAAGCTATATAACTGCAGTAACTGTTTGAAAAAAAAAATTCTTACAATCTGAACAGAACTCCCAGTTTCCATGGTCACATTAGTAACCGTTGAAATATGAGGTTTTCATGATTATTGTTTATGTTCAGACCAAGAATGTTTATGTTGGTCACAGCTGGACTGATACTCTGAAAAGGGAAAATGTAACTGAAGGGCAGAGGATATACCGGGATCAAGTTAAGGAAACTCTCCACAAACGACAAAGAAATTGCTCACCTTTATTGATTTCTCAATTCAAAACTCGCCAGACAGAAGCTCATTAATATTGAAATTCAGAAATATTTCATTCAATTTTGTATTTCTGAAAGGGATGTACAGATATATTGGAAAAATCATGAATCTGGCAGAGAAATATTTGGCTATTCCATCATCTGTAGAAGGAATCTTCAGTTTCATAGGAAAAAGTCTTCGCCCTGACAGATGTTGGTCGATTGACAGGAATTTTGATTTTTTTTTTTAATTAAAAAAAGTTCATTTCTCGCGGGCATTGCCCTATTCGAGGAGAGAAACTTTCTAGGTAGTATATACCTAGGATCCCCAAGTGGGATCCAATCGGTGCTCTCAAGCACATGTTAGTTACTCTACCGTTGAGCCACTGTAGACGGCAATGTTTGGGAAATGCAACAATAGAATTTTGCTTTTAATTTTTACACGTGGGAAAAACAATTTTTTAAAAAAAGGTTTACAGAATTAATTAAAGTTTAATTATTTTAAAATATATTTTTTTTATTATATCTTAATTAAATTGTTGTATATGTTACCATATTGTTTACAACAATACAGAATTTAGAAACTGATCTCAATAGTATAATTATATTTGATTTTATAAGAAGAAAAATTTTATATATTCTTATGTACTTACTGCCATATACTTTCACTTTTATTTATGTACAAACTATATTTCCTGTACTAGTACTTGAACGATTCTGTTGTACTTGTGCTTTCAAGTACAGTGACCTGTACTTAACCCCAAACCTTATATATATATATATATATATATATATATATATATATATATATATATATATATATATATATATATATATATATATATATATATATATATATATATATATATATATATATATATATATATATATATAGAAACGCTGGAAAAAATCGATTATTCCAGAATTTTGCAAATGAAAGAGATAGAGTCGAGCCTTCTAGTTTACCAGAATACCTTTTAAAGCAGCTGAGGGGGAAGAAAAAACAGTCTTTATTAAATGGTAAAACGGAGGAGGCGCCTTTAGAAGAGACAGAAGATACTCAGGGTTTAAAATTAACTTCTGAAGAATGCTGAACAAATTTCTGATGAGAGTAGCATTGAAATTTACCCAAATATCGAAATAAGAGATACGGTTGAGGCACCTCTGGTTGACGATATTCATTCAACACATTCAAGGTAAAAAATTTTGTGTGAGGAATACCTTCATTTATCTTATGTGAATTTCTTTTGATAAATTAGGCCTTGTATATATCTAATTATCTTCTTTACAGTCGGGTAAGTCTATGGTCGCAAAATTTTAAACTTCCATCATTTGGATTTGTTGAGAAAAAACTAGTCGGTGGAAAAAAGTTGAAGAGACTTGAACAGTCTATCATTTTGAAAGCAATATTCCATAAGGTTGCTTATGTTCACGGAGCTTTGTAAGTAAATTGGGTAATAATTCACTTTATTTTATTGTTTGTTTGATTTCAGGAGTATGAGCGAAAATGTATTATGTATTTCTGAGAGTGTATGGAGTTCAAATTTGAGACCTGGGATTAGCATAGAAAAAAAAAAAAAATTTTTTTTTCGCATAAAAAGTAAATATTTTTAAAATAGAAATTTATTTGGATTAGAAAATATTTTAAAAACTGGAAAACTGCTTTTATTTAGTTAATATATTAAAATTTTAAATATTTTATGCAAAGAAATTAAACATCAAAGTGTTTGATAATGACTCAATTTGAATTGGCCGAAACGTGCGATAGTTTTTTGGGAAACTGTAGATAAAATTTCTTACGAAAAAGTTACATTTGTAGTTGGTCTTCGATTAAGGATAAAAAAAACATTAGCCCTTGAAATACTTTTAAATTTTTATTACTTTGTTAGGAAGATTATAAAGTATTTAACTATATTAAATATGTTTGATCTTTGTTTGTACAATTTGCTTTAAATTCGTATAATATTATGTATTCAAACTGTGTTCTTTACTTGTGTATTTTGTTTTTGTATAATTTTAACCTTACACTTAACTATAAAACTCTTTTACTTATATTATTAAAGTTGAAGTTATATTGCCTATAAAATGGCAAAGACATTTTTATTAAGTTTCTAAACTTAAAAGATAATGAATATAAAAATTCTGCAACCTCAAGGTGAATCACTGTTTTGTTCATCACTTTTTTTGATACTCTGTGACTGGCATGATGTGAAAGAAGAATGCAGGGCAAACAACTATATTACAGCCTGTCAGAACATAACTTTTACCACGGATTATCTTTAGGAATAACTTTTAAAATTTTTATATGTAAGCAATTAAAAAAAGGAAAAAATATACACATTCACACATACACCTTGTTAATGTTATATTAAATTTTAGGTATCCTACTCGCTGTGATTATAAGAATATTACAAAAGCCCTTTTGAACCAATATCCTAAGCTGTATGTAAAGGATGAATACAAATCGACATTTGTAAGTATAGCCTTAATATTGGTGTACATCATGAATGTGATACAAACTTATTTTCCCATGTATGCATTATATCACCATATGATTGACTAACATTTGTTAATTGCAAAATAAATATGAAGTTGAAATAATAATGTCAAAAGTTTTTTTGTTTGATGCAGGAACGTTGGAAAAAATCCATCATTAAGAATTTTAGGAATGAAAGGAAAAGGCTCGACTCTCCTGATCTTCCTGAAGTTCTGTTACAGCAGCTCAGGGGGAAGAATAGACAATCATTATCGAATGATGAAACAGACACAAAAGATCTTCAGAGCTTAAAATTTCTTTTGAAAGCAAATGAATTCTTTTCTGATGTAATTAATATTGAAATAGAGAAAGTAACTGATGAACCATCAGTAGCAGAATGTCAAGTCATTTCATTCTAGGTAAAAGCATCGGGCATATTAATCCTTTATTTTAATCCAATAAATATTTGTTGAATTTGCCTGATTTACTGATTTATTTTCAGTCAAGAAAATATCTGGTCACTTAAATTTTAAACTTCCATCATTTGGACTTGTAACAAGTAAAATAAAAAATGGAGAAGAAGCTTCAGAAAATTGGATCGATCTACCATTCTTAGAGGAATATTCATTGAGGTTGTTCATGTTCATGGAGTACTGTAAGTAAATTGATAAGTAATTCACTTACTGTGTAGACAACTCTTCCTTTTTAACATTAGAGGTTATGGAATTGGAGTTTGTAAACTATAGAATCCAAGCATTACTCCTATCTTTTAAAAAAAAATGTACTATTGACTTGGAGCTTTTTATTGTTAATGATGCAATTGTAAGCAGGATAAACATCTGATTTGAATAATAAATATATTTTATAATTTAAACGGACCTAATTGATCCTATTGACAAAATTCAGTTGCCAGCTGTACCATTATCAGTGATAACTAATTCCAACTCCGATCTTCCGCTAACACTTTTTCCAGCAAAATCCAGGCTATTATTTCTCTTTCTTAATCAGTTAATATTTTAATTACCAGGCTGGTTTAAAGACTAATACAGGTACTTAGTAATAATATGGAGTAATATCCTGTATACATTCATTCACAGTCATCCTAAACAGAAACGACCTTTAAACAAAAAAAAATTTATTTTTGAATAAATTCTAAACATATCTGACAAAAGTAACGTTAAAAGTAAAATTGGTAATATTAAAATTTCTTGTATGCTATTTAACATATAATCTAATTTATTTAGGATCCTGTTTTGAAACCGAACAATCGAATCCAACTATACAAAAGCAATGTATTTTATTATTATTATTTGACATTAATATCATTAATTATATTAATAGTATTAATTACAATTTCTATTACTTATCTTTACAATAAAATTATAAATTTCAGATATCCTTCTCGCTTTGATTATGATAATATTACAGAAGCTCTTTTGAATCAATATCCCAAGTTGTATTTAAGAGATGGATACGAAAGATCATTTGTAAGTGAATAATTAATTATAATTCTTGCTGCCATATCATTCTTTATATATGTATTAGAGGTGGAGTGATATCAAAATTTTAGCGTATCCGATGCCTTTAGAATATCCCGATACTGAGTACCGATACCGATAAAAATTTATTTTCTGAATTCTGAAAAACTGAAAAATCATATAATCAATGACCACAAAATTTTGGTTTTCTGTCTCATCCTTTCTCTGTCCAACTCTCCGACCCCAGACTGAACCGCTATGCTCAATCTTACATGTACTCAACCGGTAAAGTCTGGAACACACTCCCTTCTTTATCTGTTTTTCCAGTTTCCTTTGACTTACAGACTTTCATTCTCAGTGTATTGGGAAATATCGGCTTCTAACTTGACCAGATTTACAATATTTTCCCAACTCAGGTGGAATTAGTAGGCCTGTGACTTCCACCAGAGGTGATATATATATATATATATATATATATATATATATATATATATATATATATATATATATATATATATATATATATATATATATATATATATATATATATATATATATATATATATATATATATATATCCCCTGAGATCTTATTAAGCACTGTTTTGAGCAAATCATGTTTAATAAAGCCTAGGTCGGAAAATGCACGTTTGGGGATTTGGGGACCAATAGCCCTCACACTCCCCAGTGTTGAGGTAGTTATAAAACACTGAAACACTCGTATATTATATTATTTATTTTTTGCATACATGGTAATCATAGGTAGTTCAAATCCCAATGCAAATCATTGTAGATGTTCCAAATGTGGATCTTCTGACGCCATGGTCCAATGAGACGCATCTTAGCGACTGACAAGGGTTCTGGAGCTGGCCTATCTATCCCCTGTAACCTTTCGGAGAATAACGTCCTTCCTCA
Source organism: Armadillidium nasatum (assembly GCA_009176605.1). NCBI lineage: Eukaryota > Metazoa > Arthropoda > Malacostraca > Isopoda > Armadillidiidae > Armadillidium > Armadillidium nasatum. The sequence continues at coordinate 25,752 of SEYY01020790.1, read as the reverse complement.
GGTGTACGAACAACACTGGGATGTTCACGATCAGCTGTAGGAGGTGTCAGTTCGCTTTAATGCCCCCTCCGAAGGATGACTCCTAAGGTCGCAAGAGGAGGTTGTCATTTATTAAGATACGTTGCCCGAAACAATCTTGCTACCTCACGACCGTTCCCGTTCGCATGCCCGTACGTAAGTAACATCAGCCTTTTGACGGTATGGATACCGCACCGTTGTCAGGAATTCCAATATCAGTATCCATTAATACCTATACAGTTGTGGAAGATACCACAGGATACGCAGTTGCTAAGCATTCTACAGTTCTGTCAAACGTATCATCATAATTTTACAGCGTGTTACTAAGAGGCCATAGGGGCTACACAAGCCTGCTTACGGTATGTTCGATCCTTCCACTAATTGCTACATACCATGTATTCTTGAACGGGTGAGTATCTGTGTTCTCTCCTTAATTGTGCATTTTCCTAACTAGGTTCTTTAAACATAATTTGTCCAGTACAGCGTGTTTAAAAAGATGAACAGGATTCGTTGGTATAATTAGGATCCATCCTGTATATATAACCACACTTTTACTCCTCCTTGATAATAATAATAAACAAATTTAAAATGTGACATGAACGTCAGTCAAGGAGCAGCTATCTTTCTACAGAAATTATTAGTTTTCTTTTATGTAAGATTTTTGTATCGGTATCGGTCTGGTATCGGACATTTTTTTTTACCGATACCGATACTTCACTTCATCCCTAATATATATATATATATATATATATATATATATATATATATATATATATATATATATATATATATATATATATATATATATATATATATATATATATATATATATATATATATATATATATATATATATATATATATACGTAGGAAGGTTGGAAACGGTCCATCACTCAAATTTTCCGAAACGAGAGAGAAAGAATGAATCCTGCAAGTTTACCACAAGTTCTTTTAAAGCAACTCCGAAGCAGAAAGAGACGATCATCATCATCAATGAATAATGAAACGGAGACTCCTTTAGCCAAAGAAGAGTCTCTCTGGAGATTTAAATATTATTTACCTGGAAGAACTACAGGGATATATATATATATATATATATATATATATATATATATAATATATATATATATATATATATATATATATATATATATATATATATATATATATATATATATATATATATATATATATATATCACTAAAAATATAATATTGGATAATGCTTCTTCCCCCAAAGGCAGGGTCCTCATTTAGGTCCTGTAGAGTGAGGCAGACGAGCGACATCATCCAAGCGTATAATTAAAGATGCCTTTTTGTATATGTTAGGGTCAAAGGCACATGATCTAGGGTCCCTGTTACTATGACTCTCTTTGCATGAACTGAGCCTGGGTCTCCTTTTGGTGTGTCCGATATTTTCGCGGCTGGTTTTTGCTTTGTGATTCTAGTTGCTCAGGATCGATACCTCCTTGTGATATCGCTGGAAACTACCAACACTTGAGGTGCTCAGACTGCTGCATGACACTTACTCTTACAATAGTCTGGGAGCAATAAGTGTTCGTTGAGCTAACATCGATCCAAACTCACTCGGGAGTTGTTCCCTTTTTTATACTTTAGAACAGCCTTCCTGTTGGGTAATTTCCCCATACCGGATCACTGTCGATCCGCGATAACGGAATGGAGAACCATGTTTATAATGTAACTTGTGCCGTCGCAGCTTTGGATCCCAGTGTTGGCTGGGAGTCCATCAACAAGGAATATATAGAGATGAGTATGACAATCGAGTATTGAAACAAAGACAGGATGCTGAGGTTCGGTGGGCAGAAGAGAAGACGGAATTTATGGCGAGAAATGAGACGAGGCTTCTTGGAAGGGAAGTGAACTTAAAAACATGCGGGTTCAGGCTGTATGGAATAGGGATACCAACGGCTGCGGTTGGAAGGTGGAAAATTAAACAGGAATCAAAGACGTAGCTTTGAACGTAAGATATTGCAGAAACTGTATTTGAAAGATAGAACCAGAGTGCTGACATTGGAGTCACAATCTCGATCAGCGGAGGTTCTATCAGTTTGGGCCCTGTCAGAAATTGAGTGGTTCAACTTGAGGAATTGGTGGAATAAGTCGCCAAGATATGAAGAGGATCAGAATTCTGGATTTGACGAATATTTGAATGAGATGGTGGACTGGGTCACCATTTGTTCAAATAAGGCAAGGATCACTCTCATTCCTAAGAGGTCTCAAGCTGTAGACTTTGGCAATTTCCGTCCTATTTGTGTTTTGCCTCTAGTTGTGACTTCTTCATAAAATTCTAACGAAGCCCCTCAGTAAGACATTGTCAGTATTAAACTGGTTTTCAGGCCTGCAGAGCAACGACTGAGAATATACTTGTGGTAAGAGAAATCCGTAAATCGGCAAAATAGCGGAAAGAGTCTACGCATATTCCTTTTTTAGACTAAGAAAGCATTTGATCCCCTCGATCACAGAGTCCTCACGGGTCTCGTAGAGGGACTCGGGCTCCCCCGGATATCTTATTAGGTATATAGAGAAGGTATGAGAAAGAACAGAATTGAGAGTTGATGGTAACTTGGTCCGCCATGGTATGAGATTTTCTAGGGGGACTCTCTCTCTCCCCTTTATTATTTAATCTAGCGGTCGACTATATTTTTTTTGAGTTTTACCTTGGGGGCTTCGAGTCGGAGATGATATGATTTCTGAAATGGCATACGCCGACGACCTTGAAATTTTTGCAACACACAAACGTTGTGTGTGGGAGACCGGGGGGGGTCTTTTTTGCTTGTATATTAGTTTATTATTATATTCCAGACCCAATCATCAGAAAAAGCAATAAAAATATTTTTATCATTTGCGTCAAGGTTTTTTCATCCAACCAGCCTCAATATTTTATATTTTATTTCTTTTTGTTTATTTTATTAGGTGAAACAGACAAAAGTATCCAAAATCACATCCAATTTTTGAAGAATGAAAACGATAAAGAAGAGCCAAATTATGTAGAAGTTTCATCATCTATGAGAGCCACCTTTCGGAGACCGGCGAAATAAAATTGTCCTTCAAAAGAGTTCTGTTGCAAGTGTGGTAGAAGAGTATCCATGGCTTTTAGAGGAGGATGAGGTACGATGTAATTGAACATGGATTTATATTTTTTTTTACGAGTGTGAATGCAAATTGTTCCAATTATTATTTCTTAACTCATTTTTGTAATTCTATTCCAAAGATCGTTTTTGAATACGGTCGTATTTGTGGTTCAAATTATTGCAGTGAAATTGAAAAACATTTTGTGGACATCCATCTTGATTTGAAGAACTTGGAAAGAGAAAAATCTCAAATTTCTGTGGGTGTTTGCTCACTACAAACACACGAAGAAGATGAAGGTATATTTCATTATTATTATTATTATTAGTAGTAGTAGTATCAAGAAGTAGGTGTGTTGTTATGTTCGTTTTCATTTATTAAAAGTATGGATGGTAATTTGTGTCTAGTTCTTCATATGAAGAAATGAATTTGAACCCATGAATAATTTGATTTTTGTATCGACTTTTTATTGCTATAAGACATCAATGATGGATGAACTTCAGAAGTTGCTGAGTAAGGTTGTTGTATGTGTGTTGTGTAAATCGTTTTAAATTTAATTGAGAGTTGGTGGTATAGATATATGGTTGACAGTGTGTGAGTTAGGCGTGTTAATTTTTTTTCATAAATATTTAATTTACATTTATGAAAAAGAAACAAATCTTGATATTTAGTGTGCTTAATATTTTGAGCTTTTAATATCACTGATAAATGAAAATGTTCATTTAAACTTCATATATATATATATATATATATATATATATATATATATATATATATATATATATATATATATATATATATATATATATATATATATATATATATATATATATATATATATATATATATATATATATATATATATATATATATATATATATATATATATATATATAAAAGGATTCTTAGTACTTAATGGGTTTAAGAGTTTAATATCCTTAATGAATGAAAATGTAGAAGATTTCTTTGTTAAAAAGGTAAGTTTCAAATCATATTTTCTAATACTTTTACATTAGCGTTTAAACTATAATATTCTTTAGTAATTAAGACAATATTTCTATATTATATTCTTTGTTTCTGATAATTTAAGATTTGTTTAACAGAATTGTTTATTATTATTTTGCAAATTAATTTTTTTTATACATTGAATAAAAATACATTAAAATAATATCGATTTCATTTTTTTCTTTACTTGCAGGAAATAAATGCTATTATTATTACTATAATTTTCTAAAGAAATTCTAGTATCTTTTTATTCTACTTTCTAATTTCTTTTTTTAAAGATAAGATTAAAAGCATAGTTTGACTTATATTAACTATATATAAAGGATTATATTTGGTTGTTTCTGATATAGTAGTTTTAATATTCATTTTTTGTACCCTTTGACTTACTTTTCTTAATATAGTTTTATTTTTTTATTTATTAACATCATTTTTTTTCTTTTTACGTTTTTATTAATGGGTGATTGAAACAGAAATGATTTTTAAATTGCTTTCAATTTTTCAGGAGTTCCTTTCTGAAGAGTCAGCACCAGTAATAGTTTACTCAGTAGACAGCTTTTGCAAATCTTTGTCTTTTGAAGTCCTCCTAGAGAATAAGAGTTTTAAGTGCAAAAGTCCACATAGTGCTATTACTATATTTGTATTAATTCATTTTGTTTTTAATTTAAAGTATGCTAAAAAGCATTATAAAACTCTAAGTTACATTGAAAAATTTCATGTTAAATATATCAAAGACAAGTGATAAGTAAATGTTCAAAATTTGTTTGTGTAAAAGACAAAATTTTAAATGTTTTGAATTCTGAAGTTGAAGACTCTTAATTAAACATATTTTGTTTTTTGTAAGAAATTTTTTTTGAACAATTTTTTTGCAAAAAATAAAAATGTTTATCATAACCATTTTTTCAGTTTCCTTTTAATAATAACTTCATACTCTTTAGGTAAAGGTATAACTTAATGAAGATTGTTCAAATGTGAAGATCTTATTTTAGTATCAAAAAGGATGGAAGTATCTTCGAAAGTTCCACTTTAAATGAGATATTATTGCTCTTAGGTATTTTAATGTCAGTGTGTAATAAAAATAGAATTTTATAAGTTTAATATTGCCATAATGCCATCTCGGCAAGAGGGCAACTCACACAAGTTCTATACAAGTATCGATATGCCCCCAGGAAGGGTTATTAGCCCTGTCAGTAGGTTAATTTGAGGATGAACCAAGGGTTTCATGTCATGGGCCGACAGCAAGCGTCCGCTGACTGGCCAGGTCTATTATGTATGCCAAATTTGATCCCACCAGCAGTAAGCATTCCGCAGTTATACATATTACGCATAAGTGGGTAGGGCTAAGCGCAAGAAAGAACTACCCAAATTGCTCTACTTCGACCAGGCCTTGAACCCTGAATCTCTCGCTTGCCAAGCGAGTACTTGATCGTCTGAGCTACAAAGCCGCTCCAAGATCGAGCAATGAAATTAATTGTGCTTGGAGGCAACATCAAATTCAATTGCAAGGACACCCAAGTAACCAAAACAATTTGTAGTTTGTGAAATTTGTAAAAACTTTTTTTCTTTCTAGTAATTAATTTTCATCCGATCTGCATTTTTAAAACGAATTGCAACATTTGGCAAGCTCAAAATGCCGATTTTTAACGTTTTTCACTTATCTTTTCATTTGGCTTTTATTTAAAAAAAATTTTTTTCCATTTGTTTCATGATTAATGAATAGAATTTTTATAACTTGACAGTATTTTTATTTTTTAATATTCAGTTCTTTGACTTACTGAAATGATTAAATATTAATAGTTGGCTTTACTTTTTTTTTGTGCAGTTATAGAAGCTTTCTTAGTATTTCAGATGTTTCTACGTTACAGATGAGAATCTTAGTATATATATATATATATATATATATATATATATATATATATATATATATATATATATATATATATATATATATATATATATATATATATATATATATATAAAATGTTGCTAACTTTGATTTTTTTTATGTTATATTGTAGGATAAATCTATAGCCCTGTAACTTTGTCGATAAAAGAAAAATCCTTTCTATAGTTTGATAATTTAAATTTTTTATAAAAATTTGCCTTGACATTCAATTTGAAACGCGCTCCTGGCTTTAATAATTAGATCTTCTGGTCGAAAAGTGTCAACTCATTAATTTTTAGGTTTTTATTGATCTCCTAACATAACTTGTAACCTGTTGATAATTCAAAAAATTTGATCTTTAGAAAGAAAAATTCTCTCTCTTATTTTCAATATAAATTTTGATCAAGAATTTTTAAAAATATCTTTATTTTAAGTTAAAATATGCTCAGGGCTATTTGATCCATTTTATTATAGCTGCCAGCTTAATTATTATTAATTTTTTGCGTCATTAACCCTTGAAATGTTAGATTGTTTTCTGATCCTGAAGATATTTTTTTTAACTGAAGCAGAACTTCTTTTATGTATTTAAAAATTTTGGGATTTAATAAAGTGTTGTGTAATTTATTTTCAATTTTAAATTCTGCACGTGCTCTTGACTATGACCCATAATAAACTAAAAAGTCAACGCCTGTTTTGGACTATGACCCATGTTAAACTTCAAAGTCAACACGTGTTTTGGACTATGTTCCACATTGATGTAGTTGCCATAAAAAGGAAAGCATCATGAGCTCTCTTTGCGTGTCGACGTGTTTCACTCGCTCTGAACTCATGATGGCCTAAAGGGCAGTATTTTGTCTGCCTGGAAGGACGGCATATGCCCTCGTTGCCATATATCATAATTAATTCATTGTTACTGAAAATGCTTGCTTAATTGACTAGAAACTGTAAAGTAATTATTTACAAAATGGAAACTAATAATGATTGATAAAGGAAAAGCAAAAAATTGATAAAATCAGTAATTTGCCCCTAACCCTAAAGAATTGCATTCATTATGTCCATACAAAGTTTTAAGTAATCACTTATTCTTTAAATTGTACATAATTGCCAGATTAATTCAAGATGGTAATACCTTACAAACAATAAAAAAAAAAATTTATAATTCTATACAAATTTCTGTACACTAATGTAAAAATACAAAGCAAATCCCTTTCCATAGAATCCCAACTACTGTCAAACATTCCAAGTCTTCACACACCATATCATACTCTACAAACACAACACATACTAATAATTAATTATCATTATGCTTAACGATAGAACCAATTTCATTTCAGAAAATTAAGTTATAAACATCAAAATCATTCTAATTGTAAACCAAAACTCGTTTTCCGCATATTTAATGTGAAAGAGCAAACTAAAGAACATTGAAATAGGTTCCCCATTTCTCAAAGGTTCAAATGGGAATCTTAATAAACAAACATTTAGGTATCTAATCACAAGAGTGTATAAAACTTGATTAAAGAACCATGACACAACTGTAACAGCGACAAATTTTATTACAACTGAAAATACTTTTTATAAATTCAAAAAAGAAAAAGTGAATTTTGAAATAGGAAATTAATTAAAAATTAAGAAATTTTAACCATTCAACTCATGAGGATTTTCATCCTTTTGAAATTAAGGGAAAAAAAAAACAAACAAAAAATAATATTTAAATTTTTAAAGAGAGAGAGAATGGAATTTTAAGAATAATATCAACAATCTATCGACTTCTTTTTCTTTTTGCTGAATTTCTTTTAAGAGAAGAATCAAGTTTCCTTTTGGGTCGGGCTCTCAATTTATTGTAGTGTTTGTTAAACAATTTTATAAAACGTTTGCCATATTCAATGAATCTTCTACAAACATCACAATCGCTAGAGGAATTTAATTGTACTCCTCGATAATCGGCTCTTCCACTTGTATTACAACAATTAAATTCATTCCCATCATTGATATTCCAAATTAAAAAACTTTCTTTCCATTTGATCGATAATAAGTCCTTTGCGGACAAAAAGTTTAATAATCCCTCAATTATTCCGTAATTTTCATAGCGCAACTCCTGCCTGACAATACAGTAAACACTACTGTCAAATATGGCTTTTTTCAGTAATCTCTTTTTTAAGCTGTTGTGAACGCCTGTCCAAGTGAAGAATCTGTCAACATCATCATATCTTTGAAGTGAAATTAACTTCAAACAAGTATTATTTATTTCTAAAGGAATCTTTTTCTTAAACTCAATAATTTCTGTTTTGGAGGAAAAACACCAACCTAAAAGTTCTTCAAACTCACTCCACTTGTTTCTCATTACAAAATACTCAGTTATGTCATCAATACTTTTAAAGAGTAAATTTTTCTTCACTCTTTTTATCTCCTTCTTAGACAAAGAAAGCGCGTTGAAAAATTTATTTATATTACTTAGGGCATTTTCTTCAATAACGTGAGTAGAAAGATGAAGTTCCTCTGGCAAAACAGAATAAAATTCCCTAATTTCCTCTTTCGAAAATTCTGTCCAAATGAGTAATTTTTTGACAGAACTTTCTTTACCATTTAATATGGAAGAAGCACAGGAAGGAAGAACTTTTCCTTCAACATTAAATACTAAAAGTTTTTTAAAGTTTTTCACTTCGGTTTCTGTCAGTTCTGCCCATCGAATGAATGTATCTACTTCACATAATTGTCTTTGTGCAACAAGTTTACTGTAGTATTCAATCAATTTCTCACTAAATGAAACCTGTCTTCTGAAATCTTTACTTTCCTCTTTAGAGAGAGAGCTCCATTCAATGAATTTTTTAAGTGAACTTAAGCCACTACTGAGGAAGGAATGGCCAATGTAGTCAATAGATTCAAATGCCAAATCTTTTTTAAACTTTAAAATTTCGATTTTTGAAGAAAAAATCCACTCCAAAAGGAAATCAATATCATGAAAATGTCCTTTTGACAAGGAGTATTTAAAATCCCGCGTAATGTCCCCCAAATCTCTAAGAAAACTTGATTTAAAGTTTTTTATTTCATTTGAAGACAGGGCCCACTCCAAATTCTTTTCAATACATTTTAAATCTTCAGGAGAGGAGTGCAAACTAAATTTCCATTCTTGTCTCACATATAATAAGAAATTTTTCAGCCATTCTTTTATCTCCTCTGCAGAAAAAGCCCAATTCAGAATCTTTTGAAACTCTTCCCCCATTTTCTGTAGGAATACAATATATAAAATCTCTGTAACATCCTCATCATTAAATATTTCTTTTTTGAAACTCTCAATTTCTTCTTTCGGTACACAACATTCAATAAACAAATCAACTCTACTTAGATCACAATCAATAAAGGATATTTTACCTATCCTATTCCCTTGTAACCTTACAATATCCGATTTCTCTTCCAAGGTTGCACTTGAAAAAATCAGTCGTATAATTTTTTCATCTTCAATGGTAAATGGAGATTTAAAAAGCTCATATATTAAGTACGAGACTTTTAAAAGTTCAAAATCTGGGTAAAGGTCAGATGCAAAATAATCATTCATCTCTTCGTAAAAAAACTCAATATTTTCTCCTTCCAAGCGGAAGAAAAACCCTTTTAAAGATGGAGAACTTTGAACCCAAAAATCTCTCAAAATGTTATGATAATCACATAACTTACAATAAGATTTATTTTTTATTAAATCAACTATCCTGTGGAGAAGTAAACAAAATCCAGTTTTCGGTAACACTTCCCCAAATTGACTCACTATATCCATAAACATGTGTTGATAAGGCCAACATAATGAATGAAACAATACATAATGCAACAATTCTGGCTCGAAGAACACCTTCAACTGCCTCTGATCTAAATGGTGAAGGAAAAATATTGTCATTTCAAGATATTTCTGAAATGGTATAAATAACTCAAGACTTAACAAATGAGGAGGAGTTTCAGTTTCGCAGTAATCAAAATTCTCCAAATCACTTAGGAACTTTTTCAACTTATCTCTAGCAAAAATCACAGCCTCCTCTTTTTCAAACTCATTCAGTTCTTCAAAGCACTTTTTGAATGCCACATCACTGCAATTTCTATATGACTCATTGTCGAAAGTCTTCTTAAACTTCAATAATGAAAAGCTGTCATCCCTTCCTTCCATTAAAATTTGAAGTTCTCCCAACAAAGAGTAAGACCATAAATCGGCCATCTCATTGCGCCCACCGATACAAAAACTATTTTCAAAAACCTTATTTTCAATTTTGGGTTTCTTGTCTTCTGGTAATTGCTCCCATAAAACAGGAATAACATCAGACAAACAATAATGACAAGCTATACAAAATTTAAGAGAAGGACTTAATTTATTATCTTTTATAATCTCTCTGGCAGCCTTTTCTTTATTAAGTATTCCTTTTGAGGTAAATAAAGAACTTCTGAGGAAGGAACAACTATAATCCAAGGGCAAATCAAACTCTTCATTATGAAATTTTGCCCAATCTATAGACTGAGTTAGACAAAAAATAACTACAGGTATTGGTATTTTTCCTCTCAATCCAAAAGGTAATTTCTTCAATGCATCTAATACTTCCTTCTCCTTATCTTCAAACCACTCTTCGCCTCCATCATCCCACAAACTATCATATTTTGCCAGTTCTAAAATTTCCTTTTTGAACTTTAATTCATTTGCAAGCTCAATGGCCATCTGAATTCCACAAAGGTCTTCCAAACGAGAAACCATTTCTGGAACAAGAATTAGTAAAAAATATATATATATATATATATATATATATATATATATATATATATATATATATATATATATATATATATATATATATATATATATATATATATATATATATATATATATATATATATATATATATATATATATATATATATATATATATATATATATATATAGTGATGAGCATTGATATAAAAAATGTGCTTAAGCGATACTGATACACAAAAATTCACTATAGCAATACAGATACACAGATACTTGGTTGCCTTCTTTGGCGATACCGATTCCGATACATGTATCACCCATAAGTGTATCTAGATACTCTAAGATTGTAAAGATACTAAATTATACGGTAAGTTAATATCTGGATACTCTTTACGGTTGTCAAGATTGTTAATTGCACATTAAGTTTTCTAAATGTTGGCTACAATATAGAAGTGATAAGAACAATAGCCAACCATTACATCAATGGGTTATTAATATTCGCATATGATGAATGACCTTAATGCAAGCAATGTCAAATACACGGATCCTGACATTCTTTTTTAGAGTAGGTTTTAATATATGAATTTACAGTTTTTAACAGAAAACCATTCATTGCTGTATGTATCAGTTCGGAGAAAATACAAATGAATATTTAAACAAACATAATTCAGCATATATATATATATATATATATATATATATATATATATATATATATATATATATATATATATATATATATATATATATATATATATATATATATATATATATATATATATATATATAATATATATGCAAGTTAGTGAACATATTAACAAACAAAAAATGTAGAAATGACAATTATTTCCATAAAATTATTTCAAAATATATATATATATATATATATATATATATATATATATATATATATATATATATATATATATATATATATATATATATATATATATATATATATATATATATATATATATATATATATATATATATATATATATATATATATATATATATATATATATATATATATATATATATATATATATATATATATATATATATAACCACCACTCACGGGTGGAGGATTATTCAAGGGGGATGATTGACCAGTAATAAAAAAAAAATAATAAGTACCACCAAATCCGAATTTCATAGTTGAGTACAAATGTGGGCTTTAAAGTAATGGTGATTAAATTCAACAGGAAAAACAGAAGATGGGAGAAAATTCCATAAAACAGAGTTTGCTGGAAAGGAGGAGGTACCACAGTGGACAAGACTAAAGTTGCCTATGTCCATACAAAATTTTTGTGCAGACAATGCACCCATTGTGCTACGAGGATGCCATAAAGGTGGAGGTATACGAGTGGACAGTTCTCTCAAGCATTTGCCACTGTAGTACATAAAGAAAAGAGATAAAGCACCAACGTTACATCGCAAAGATAAAGGATCAATTGAATAAGACGGGTGATACCTGAGCCACCCTAGATATGAGAGCAGTACTCCCAAACAAGGGTAGATGAGACCCCTGTATAGTTTGAGCAACAGCAAAGGAGGAAAAAATTCTCACAGTCTAAACAGAACTCCCAGTTTCTTTGAGGCCACAATAACCATTGTTATGTGAGATTTCAAAGACATTTTTTTTGTTTATGTGAAGGCCAAGAATGTTTATATTGTCAAAAGGAGAGACGGGAGAAACACTGAAAGAAATAGAAAAGTTTGGAGGTGTCAGTGAGAGGGAGATTTCAAGAAGTTGAGTTTCTAAAAATTTGAATTTTACAAGTTGAGACAACCCTACTGGTAAACTCTCTCCAGATCAGCAAGAATGGAATCAGAAAGATGAAGACTAGACCTATGTGAAAATTAGGAAGCAGATTTGAAATGAGTAGAAGAACGAAGTGTCGGGTCATCGGCATATGAAAGATAGGGTTAGACGAAAGACTGAGAAGATCATTAATGAAAAGTAGGAATAGGGCCGAAGAAGAGAGAGAACCATGAGGAACACTACTATTGACAGAAAAGAAAGAAATCTTTCCATCAACAACAGCTGAAATGTAATAATTAGAAAGAAAGCTAGACATATATAAGCAGAGAAGGGTAAAACCCAAAGGGAAGAGAGCTTGGAAAGCAGTGACGCATTCCACACACGGTCAATCAGGCTTTCAGGCCTTACATATGTTAAGGGCCATTACCCAAGTCTCAATATGGTCCCTAAGGGCAGAGGACCATAAATCTGTGCTAGGAAAGTAAATCATTAGTAGACCACGAACGTCAAAAGCCATAATGATGATCAGGAAGAAGGGAATGTGATTCCACATGATCCAAGAAGTAAGAGTTGAGAAGGGTTTCAAAGAACTGTGACAGAATACAAGTGAGAGCTATAGGCGATATCTAGAAGGATCAGAGCTGCTACCTTTCTTCAGAATAGGTTGGACTAATGTGCATCTCCAACAAATGAGGAAAGGTACTAGTATTGAGGCATAGAGAGAAAAGTTGAACGAGGGACGGAAGTAGCTCAGAAGTACACTCCCTTAAAACTAGGGGAGGAATGCCATCTGGCTCCTTTGCCTTCCTAACATTCATAGATTTCAGAAGCCCATGCACTTGATTAAATGTAATCACAAGCATGGGACACCTGAGAGGAAAAGGAGTAGGGGGAGGATTGCCAGTCATCCAGGGTTGAATTGGATAAGAACAGGAGGCCGAAGAGATTAGCCATTTCATTTGGAGTGTTAGCAACAAAACCATCAGAGCGAATAAGAGGAGGAAAGGAAGATTTACAGAAGTTGCTAGAGAGGTTTTTGGATTTATCAGGAGAATTTAGGAGGTCAGCACACTTTCTTTCAGCCAATGCCTGCTTTTACTCAAGTATTTTTAAGAACCAGTTATCAACACATGGAAAATCTCATCTTCACAAAATACAAAATTAATATTTCTATTCATTTTGAAAGTAGTACTAAAAGATTTAGTACCTTACCAATTTCCCCAAGTACATAAGTCGTAAAATGTACCAGATTTTCCCTTGAACTTCTTAGGCTACTTTAACTTTATTAATCATATAACAGTAACAGTGATAAGAGTATGAGCAACTATATTGAAGTCTTTTCTCTGAACTATATTAAAATCTTTTCTTGGATGAGTAATCTTTTTCTTTAATTTGATTAAGAATTTTTTTTATTACTTTAATCAAATATTTAAATAAAAACTTACTATAAATTATTTACTCAGAGTCTTTAAAGTTACAAACAGGGTCAGCTATTCATTTGTGAACTAATACAGTCAGTAATTTCTGTGGTTTATTTAAGCAAATTCACACATTTTTAGAAGCATTTGTTTATCTTATATTTTTCTAAAGAAAATTAACAATTTTTGTGATACTAATGATTTACAGCAATTATTTCTTTATTAAATTTATCATTTCCTTAACCTAAGTTTATTGGTCATTAATTCATTATATTTTAATGGGTTTCACTTATGAGAATTAAAATGTTGAAATTTGATATGCAAAAAATGATTTTACAATTTTAACTTACTTGCTCAGTCTGTCCTTTCCTCTTCTCAATCCTAGGAATTTGCAAATTCAAATCTCTCTTTAGGTACCGTAAACTACTACAGGTATTGATGTTTAAATAAAAATCATGTTATACTGAAAAAAAAAATTAAAAGTATAGTAATAGTAAGCATCAACTTTGATTATAAGAGGTGAAAACAGAACACAATATCATTCATTGATGTCATGAGATCTACATGAAGAAATTTATCTACAACAATCTAAATAAAATTAAGAATAAAATATTATTTAACGTGTTATAGCTCAGAAAGTGAACCTTTACATTCAAGTTAGTTTTTTTTTGTCTTAATGATACGAAACACAGAAGTTCAATGGTGTTTGTAATCTAATCCCTAAAATTAAAGACAAGTGTTCCACAGTAGAAAAAGATCATTTTCACAGATGGATATATAGGCCAATATAAGAATAAATATTATTTTTTTAATATTTCCAAATACTTTGAAGGTTTTTGAATAAATTGTGAGTGGCATTTCTTTTGCAACATCCCATGGAAAGTGTTTGTGATGGTAATGGTGGTTTAATTAAAAGGATGGCTGCAAAAACTAGTTTACAAAGATCACTCACCAAGGATTTTATCAGTTGAAGACATGTGCAAGTTTTTTACAGAAAAATTGGGGTAAAGGATACAATTCTTTTAAATAAAAGTGACTTTATAATAGGAAAAAGAAAAAAAGGACCTCAATGAAAGATGTAGTAATGCAACAACTAGGGACCAACCAAGGCGGGGCTCTGGCCAGGGATGCTTAAAATTTGCAAAGAGGTCAAAAGTACTGAAATTTTAGGTTAAGAAAATTTGAAATAATTTTAATTGAGATTTGATAATTATAAGGAAGGAGTAGAATAGTTAACATTCACTTAAACTTATGATTATATGCATTTTCTCCAAAAACAAAATTCTGAAAATTACAGGTTTTGTATAACAAAAGTTTACAAAAATTACAAAATTTTTTGATTTTTTTCTGATTCACAATAGTGATTCAACAGGTTTTAAAAATGTAGGATATAAAATTATCAATAAAACCTGTATTTATACATATCTTGCTATTTTATTACAATGTATCATATCTGTATCATTTACCTACATTATTTCAAAATTATTTTATTTATACTTTCAGTCACTATGGCTAAAAGATCAGCTTCAGCAGTATGGGAGTACTTTACAATATTTCAGGATAAGCTCGAAATAGCAGTATGGGAGTACTTTACAATATTTCAGGACAAGCTCGAAATAGCAGTATGGGAGTACTTTACAATATTTCAGGATAAGCTTGAAATAGCTAAATTTAACATCTGCAGCCTGGAAATTAGAAGAGGACCTCTGGGTGCCCCAAGTAAAAACTTTTTCTACCAAATCTTTATGGGGGCATCCTAAATTCAAAACATAAAGATGAACATTCACTAGCAGAAGAGGATAGGTCAAAAGAAACAAATATATATATATATATATATATATATATATATATATATATAATATATATATATATATATATATATATATATATATATATATATATATATATATATATATATATATACTTAGCAAATATTATTTATTTGTAGGATAGGCCTTTTTATTGACTGTTATATACGTAGTTAAAGTGGTTTTTGGATTGACTAGGTTATTTGCTAGTTGTTGGGCGTAGTTTTACCCATTAAGTCCAGGTTAGGTTATCAAACTAATTTGTTAGATCTAACAAACTGGCTCAACTTAACCTAATCTAAACTTAAAGAGCCTAACACACAGCAAATAGACCTAACCTAATCAAAAACCATTGTTTATTAACTATGCGTAACAGCCAATAAAAATAAAAAAAAAAAAAAAAAAAAAAAAAAAAAAAAAAAAAAAAAAAAAAAAAAAAAATATATATATATATATATATAATATATATATTATATATATTATATATATATATATATATATATATATATATATATATATATATATATATAACATCAAAATGATAAAATATAAATTAATTAAAAATGTAAGTATAATAAAAGTAGAAATAATCAAAGAAAAAATATATATATATATCACTTATATAGTGTGATAAGTTCATTAAGTTTTCAAAATAATAATTTAACGTAAAATCATTTTCAAATTTTTCTTTTAAAAAGGAATTTCAGAGAGTGTACTCATTTAGTTTAGGGAAAATAAAACTTGAATGGGATTAATATTCTTGTTGCTTTATTTTTGACGGAATCAGTTGTGGACTACAGAATTTAAAAAAAATCAGACCAGTAAATTGGACTAGGAGACTATTGAAAATTACAGAACCGAAGATTGACAACATTGTGATCCAATCAGAGCTTAACTTCATTATAAAAATTATCCTTAAAGGCTTTTAAAAATTTGAAGCAAATTTATCATACTCTTTTGGAGGGTCCACTTCCTTTCAAAGGATGGTCAATTTCTAAGGTATGAAAAAATATACAAAATTGTTATGAAGTTCTAAACCCCATTACACAGTATTGCATGTGTAATGGGGTTTAGTTTTACTTTTATCTATGCATGACTATGCATGAATGAACTGATAACTAGGATGGGATAGACCTAGTCTTTCGTGCATGTATTAGTATTGTTATTGTTATTTGTTTGGACTGGGAGAGTCTCGATAGGCCCTTGTGGCTTCTAACTGTCTCTATTTTCCTATGTTCCTAAGTTTATATTGATTTGATTCATAAGAATTTCACCACGAATTATAACTTTTGCCCAATTACTTGTTAAGATAATAGATATATATATATATATATATATATATATATATATATATATATATATATATATATATATATATATATATATATATATATATATATATATATATTATATATATATATATATATATATATATTATTTCATACGTTTAGTAGTTTTTGTAATATTTATGGATATCAAAGTAAAGTCTGCTATATATATATATATATATATATATTATATATATATATATATATATATATATATATATATATATATATATATATATATATATATATATATATATATATATATATATATATATATATATATATATATATATATATATATATATATATATATATATATATATATCTTTACCTGTTCAATTATGACATGTAAAAATCAACCCACAATTTATGAACTCTTTTTTGCTCGTTAAAATTTCGTTTGAAAAGAAATTCAACAATTTTGATATGCACACATGTTAAGACCAAGGTATATGTTTAAATATGGATGCCGAAAAAGTTTCGATATATATCGATATATATCGAATAAATATTTTTTACGATAGTATCAAAAAATATCGATGATATTTTCAAAACCGATATATCGATATATCGACATTTTATACTCAGTATCGAACCAACGATCAGTATCGAAATATATTATATATATATTATATATATATTTTTTTTCACTTCGAGAAATTTTTTAGTTTTCTGCTCCTTTATAAAATAAAATTTAATTAAGCAAAATTTGTGGTATATATTATATATATATATATATATATATATATATATATATATATATATATATATATATATATATATATATATATATATATATATATATATATATATATATATATATATATATATATATATATATATATATATATATATATATATATATATATATATATATATATATATATATATATATATATATATATATATATATATATATATATATATATATATATATATATATATATATATATATATATATATATATATATATATATATATATATATATATATATATATATATATATATATATATATATATATATATATATATATATATATATATATATATATATATATATATATATATATATATATATATATATATATATATATATATATATATATATCAATTACACCATATCTCGCATGATGCAGGGTGGTGTCGATTGCAGAAAGTTTTAAAATTCCTGCAATCTTATGCGTGGGAAGAAAACTTGGTTGAAAAGGGTTCCCAGCCTCTAGAACCATGCGAAGAAGACTCGATTGCGACGAAAGAATCATCCGTTATTGAAGTTACTTCTAATTTAATTCTTTTTTTTTTTTTTTTCCTTTTAATATATAATTTTCAATTTTACTGCCGAAAATACGTTGTGTCGAAAGATGTATTGCCAAAAAAATAATTTTATAGAATTTCTGTAATTTAGTTTCAAATAATACTGAAATATTATAACGAAAAATATTTTTTTTTTTATTTACCTTTGATCAATATCATTCTTCTTATCAACAAGCTCTGCAACCTCAGGAAGAAGATCTCAAAGCCTCATATCCAACAGCATACCCTTTTGCTCTATTCTCTTCTTTTTTTTCTTCTGACTTCCTTATAATGTTTCTGACTTTCTTCTTCAAATCTGCTTCCAACCACATCCACTCTTTAGTCGAATCAATATATATATATATATATATATATATATATATATATATATATATATATAATATATATATATATATATATATATATATATATATATATATATATATATACTTTATAAACACCCTAACTTCAATCTAAGAGCCAAAAAATTATTACTATAAAAAGATAAAATCATATAAGATAAAAGTTGTTTTTACACACTTATTATAATAACCCGTGTCGCTTTGCACCTACTTTCTTGGAATTTTTTTTTTTTTTTTTTTTTAGGTTTTGTCGACTTTATGATTCGTTCATATTTTTAGGATTAAAACGCGTCAAATTTGTTATTCAATTGATTTTAAACTTTTTATTTTCATTAGTACATTTATTAAAAATATAACTTAGAAAGTAATATAAATACAATGCTTATATTTGACTGAAACTGCTTCTGTAATACTTCTCTTGTTGACTGAGAATATGTTCGACGACAATCTTGGACCGCCTTTAAATGAAATGGATTTTATTAAATTAATCTTGTTATTTATTATTTTTACTTTAAGACTTTAATGTAAATTTATGATTTACTTGCAATAGAAACTGTTTCTGATCCTCATCATTTGTAACCCTGCCATTGAAATTTTGAATTTGTTATATACTCTTTCGGCCGAATCATTTATTACCTTTAAATTATGAACAAGAAGCTTTCCTTGCTGATATTCGTTACAGTTAACCCACTGAGATGGATTCAGCCATGCAGGTGCAAAAAAAATTTCCTATTTTAAATCTGCGTAAGAAAAATTAAGGAATTATTGTTAACTAAATTTAACAATATCTCATCAGAATTTTGGAGAAATCGGAATACTTGTTCTTTTCGCAATTGCAGTTTCTTAAGATTATTTACAGGTTTATCTTCATATTCGTCACCTGAATCTACTTCTGTTGCTTTTAACATTTTTTGCGCCATCTTCACTTTTGTGTTTTTGGTTACTGAATTATCGAATAGTGAAAATGCTATACATTCATCAGTTAAGTAATATAAATGGTTCACAAATTTTCCAATAGTTACTTCAGCGACAGGTTTGTCTATTTGTTTGTATTGCTCTAATTCTCTCAAGAATTTTATTATCTTTAAGTGGGGCAGATATTGCTTCTGGCGCATGGATCCAGTACTTGACGTGACATTTTACAATAAAGTATGTAATATTGAAAAGCGATTTTTGTTCAACATTTTAGAAATTCTTTTCCAGAAACAAATCATCCGCATTGGTATACTATACGCCATTTTTAAAATTCTAAGTCTCCTTTAATCGTAGCACCAATTGTGTGATGTGACTATCCTGGCCTAAAACGGCACCAAAAAGTTATGTCGAAGTTACTTGAATAACAATTTTTTAATGTATTAATGCTACGGCAATTTTTGTTCTTTTCAGATATTGCGTTGTGTTTTCTAAGTTTTGAATGGTCTTAATTTATTTCAGAGTTATGATTTCAGACGATGTTATAAATCTTTTCATATATATATATATATATATATATATATATATATATATATATATATATATATATATATATATATATATATATATATATATATATATATATATATATATATGAGATGAACCCATCTCCAGATTCCTTAAAACTGAATTGTTTTATTTAATTGTAAATGTATTTTAATAGATCCATAATAGTGAATAGTATTTTTAAACTTTTAAACTGGCAACTATGGTTCTAGATGTTGTTGTCGGTGAGAGGATTTTTTGAAATGATTGTCAATATCAACGGTAGAATCACTAATCACATGCAGCATATTTTGCAGCCTTAAATGCCATAGGAATTTAACTTCCCACAATTCATATTTTTCTACATCGCCATCGAAATATAAACGCCTGGGCCCATAACCTGTTGTTATATTATTCATAATGGCGGAAATATAAATATAAATATAAGGCAGGACACAGAGACTTAGCTCTCTAATCTAGGCCTTTATTTACATGTTTAACACAGTACAAATCGTGCTACAATACAAGAGTTACAATCGACAGAATGAGAATGCACAAATGTTTACCACATAGATATAGTCTTTACTGAATCATGACAAAGAGTATTTTAATACAGTATCAACAGTACATATACTTTAGATTAATTCTAACAAATATTATTTTTTATTATTAAATATTTATGGGCGTAAAATATTTACGACAAATGTTGTCAGAGGTACGAAGTTTGACTATTTTAGCACTTTCAGGAACGGGTATAACAATTTTCTCCTGCCCGTGTCAGTATTTTTTGGACTCTGATCTTTTGTTTTCTAAAAATTATTCATCCGACATGTTGAATTCCAACTATACTAGGACACCCTAAGCAGATTGTTTCCTTCACAATATTCGATTTCTTGTTTTCTTATCTCGATTGTATAATTATTTATTATCATGGTTCATTTACCAAACCCACACCGATTTTATATTCTTTTATTATAACCTGAACGAACAAAGTTTGCTGTGTGATACAGGCCTAACTGATAAAATGTTGCTGTGGGATAAGGCCTACTGTCATATTAACCAATATATATATATATATATATATATATATATATATATATATATATATATATATATATATATATATATATATATATATATATATATATATATATATATGATAAAGATTAAAAAGTTTTCTGACCTTCAATATATAAAAATATTGTTATATAGAAAATCGATATATCAATGCTAATTTTATAACATTTGTGTTATTATTTAGCTTTTATTTCATTTATGCCTATTAATATTATTATTATTACTATTAGTTTTCTAGCTATATATATATATATATATATATATATTATATATATATATATATATATATATATATATATATATATATATATATATATATATATATATATATATATATATATATATATATATATATATATATATATATATATATATATATATATATATATATATATATATAATTAATCTTTATATCTTTAATAATTTATCTTAAAATGAAAAAGTACAAATTATCATTACACAAGGGAAATTGTTACTAAAACTATTGAAATTTTAAAATATCTTTTAAAACTGAAATTTCAAAATATTGATATAAAAAATTTTAATATATAAGGTCTGACAACTTCTTAACTTAAGTCATATATATATATATATATATATATATATATATATATATATATATATATATATATATATATATATATATATATATATTAGTCATGGCATCCGCATGCGATGCGGATGCGGACCATCCGCACAAAAATCAACATCCGCATCCGCATTTTCGAAAATTCAACATCCGCATCCGCACTTTACAAAATTCGAACATCCGCATCCGCATCCTCACTTTTCAAAAATTCGACATCCGCATCCGCATCCACAAATTAGAAAATATGACATCCGATCCATCACCATATATATATATATATATATATATATATATATATATATATATATATATATATATATATATATATATATATATATATATATATATATATATGTGAAATTGTAGATCAAGAGTGAGGGTGAAGAGAGAACTATCGGACTGGTTTATCATAGGAGTGGGATTGAGACAGGGGTTTTCTAATATCTCCATGTTATTTAATCTATTGATGAATGGTTTACTTAGAAAAATGGAGAGAGAAGGGAAGAGTATTACGTTGAGAAATATGGAGGGTGAATGTGAAGTGAATGTTTTACTTTTTGCAGATGATGCGGCATGTGTTGGTGGCAGAATCTGGAGAAAATTGAGAATACTTGTAAGAGAGTTTGAAGGGAAATGTGCAAACAAGAGATTGAAATTCAATCCAGCGAAGAATAAAGTTATGAGGATTGGAGGTTGGGATGAGGAAATGTGGAGGGAGGAATTGGTTTGTAGAAGTGTGAGAATGGAAACTTGAGAAGGTGAATGAATTCAAATATCTAGTAATGTTGGGTGGAAGGTAAGGGTGGGACGGAAAAAGAAATAAAGAAAAGAGTGGTAGAAGGAATGAAAGTATTGGGGGGCCTAAGAAAAGTATGGAAGAAAGGAAAAATTTCGAAAGAAATAAAGATAAGAATGTTTGAATGTATGTGTTCACCTTCTGTATTGTATGTGTGTGAAACATAAGTGCTCGGTCGAGAAAAAGTTTCAATGCCTTTGAGATGAAAGATTTGAGAGCGATATATAAATTGAGAAGGATTGATAGGATTAGAAATGAAAGAATAAGGGAGATGTATAAATGGAAGAAGGGTGTAATTGATAGAGAGGAGGAGGATGTGCTAAAATGGTTTGGACATATGTGAAAAATGAAAGAGAACAGAATGGTTGGCAAGGTACGTAGATCCGATGTAGATAGGGGAAGGGTAGGGGGAGGGGAAGGCCGAAGTGGAGATGGATGGATGGAGTGAGAGTGATTTTGATGGAAGGAATTTGAGTTTAGACGAGGGTAGAAGATTTGTGGAGACAGAGATGGAGGGAGGTGGTGAAAGCGTTGAAAGGTAAGAATAGTTATGTTTGTAAGGGAATTGTGGCGGGCACCACCTCACGAAAGTGGGAAAGGTGATAGTATATATATATATATATATATATATATATATATATATATATATATATATATATATATATATATATATATATATATATATATATAATTAACATCCGCATCCGCATCCTCATCAAAATTAACATCCGCATCCGCATCCGCATCCTCATCAAAATTAACATCCGCATCCGCATCCGCATCCGAACTTTTCGAAATTCAAAATCCGCATCCGCATCCGCATCCGCATCCGCACTTTCGAAAATTCAACATCCGCATCCGCATCCGCTATATCCGCATCCGCAAATTGGAAAAATATGACATCCGATCCATATATAGTATATATATATATATATATATATATATATATATATATATATATATATATATATATATATATATATATATATATATATATATATATATATATATATATATATATATATATATATATATATATATATATATATATATATATTTGTGTACCATGCATTTGTATCTTGAATTTATTTATTTCCTTCACTGTATTTTTGTTTTGTTAGATTTTTTTTTCGGGGGGGGGGGGGGGTATTTTCTTCATAAATTTTAGTAGTGCAGTTTAGGCACTTGGATTGTTATATAGTGTATACATGTGAGCATGTTTTTTTTTTTTTTTTTTTTTTTGTGATTGTGTATCTGGGTATTTAGTTTTTATATACGGTATATCTTTTTTCAAACCAACTAATTTAATAATCATTTCTCAGTATAATTTTTTTAACCTTTACTCTCTCATTTTCTTTATTTTTTGTTTAGTTTAAGAAATAATTTTGGTCTTGTTATCGTTGTGTGTTATTTTCATTTATTATTTGTTTGTATTACAGTGTCTTGATAATGGTCATAGAATTTGACCAAAACATCGAAAGTAATATTAAATTTATATCATTTAATATGTTCATTAATAAACTATTGACTTATGATTCATTCATTTTTTGCACTATATTTGTAATAAAAATTAGACTCAAGAGGAGCACCTCCATTAATATATTATATATATATATATATATATATATATATATATATATATATATATATATATATATATATATATATATATATATATATATATATATATATATATATATATATATATATATATTATAAGAGAGAGAGAGAGAGAGAGAGAGAGAGAGAGAGGTTATTAAAATTTAAAAATTTCTTTTTTTTAACCATTTAAATATTAGATTTTTTATTTATTTATTTATTTTAAATTCATGTATCATTTCTCATGATTAGATACAGAAATGTTTATTTATTGATTTTCCTATTTCACCAATTGGGATAAATAGGGAAGATTAAATTTCAGTTTTCTTTATCACATAAAAATGGACCAATCACAAGTTTTGGTATTCAATGAGAATGATTTTGATGTTTATATCATTAAGTTCATAAAATGAAATAGACACCTTGTAGACATTTAATTATTATATTGATGTAAAAAAGTACGAAGTCATCATATTATTAATTAATGGAATGGATAAAAACTTTATGGATCAGGTTAGATTAAGGTGACCATCCGTCCCAATTTTTTAAGCCGTGTGTGTCCCAATTTTTTTTTAGGGTAAATCAGGACAGACATTTGTTTCAATTTTTAGATTTAGCAAAAATTATTTATTCAGCCAGCCAGAGGGTGCGGTGCGAAGGAGCAGAAGAAAAGAAAAATGTATTTTTTTTGTAGAATGTCCTTAAGTAATAAACCATATGACTTGGTTTTGAAAACAACATTCGTATTTCTTCTTTATATTAAAAATCACCCTCCTTTATACATCCCTTAAAACCCTTATTTGCAAGGTATTTTGAGGGGGGGGGGCAATATTCAGAAGCATCCCGATTTTTGGTCAGAAAAATATGGTCACCTTTAGGTTAGATACAGTGATTGTGCTCAAGTCATGTAGAGTGGAGAAAGTATTTCAGATTTTAGTAGTAGAGGACCTACTTCAGTGAGCACAGTGTTTAGTCTAGGAACAGCTTAGGAGGATGCGAATACGTTGAAACACATTCTATTTAAGGATTAATTTATATAACAATTAAATAATATTTTATTCTTAATTTTATTTAGATTGTTGTAGATAAATTTCTTCCTGTAGATCTCATTGATGTCAATGAATGATACTGTGTTTTCAACTCTTATAACCAAAGTTGATGCTTTCTGTTACTCTACTTTTAATTTTTTTTTTTTTCAGTATAACAAATGATTTTTATTTAAACATCAATACCTATAGTAGTTTATTGTAACTAAAGAGAGATTTGACTTTGCAAATTCCTAGGATTGAGAAGAGAAGGAACTGAGCAAGTAAGTTAAAATTGTAAAAGCATTTATTTGGTTATCAAATTTCAACAATTTAATTCTCATAAGTGGAACCCCTTAAAATGATAATGAATTAATGAACAGTAAACTTAGGTAAAATAAATGATAAATTTAATAAAGATATAATTGCTTTAAATCATTAATATCACAAATATTTAATTTTCTTTAGAAAAATAAAAAATATGAAATAAACAAATGCTTTGAAAAATGTGTGAATTTG
>SEYY01020789.1:0-12500 GCA_009176605.1 Armadillidium nasatum | reverse complement strand
CTGTATATTAATGTAGGTTTACAATTCAAGTCCAGGTTAGGTTATCAAACTAGTTCAGTAGATTTAAAGAGTCTACAAACTAGTTTGACAACCTAACCTGAACTTGAAGGCTAAAAGGATAAATTAGGTCTATTTGCTAACTGGTGTAGTTTTACCCTTTAAGTTCAGGTGAGGTTAAATCCAACTAATTCGTTTATAGATTTAAGAAACTAGTTTGACCTAACCAAACCTGGACTTAAAAGGGTAAAAGTATACCTAATGGACAGCAAATAGACGTAACCTAACCAAAAACCACTTCATTATAGCTATATATATATATATATATATATATATATATATATATATATATATATATATATATATATATATATATATATATATATATATATATACTCTATTATTTTCTTCCTCCAAAGTAGCCATAAAATTTTATTTGCAATTTACATTCCTATGCTCATTGTAAACTCTTGGTATCCTTACACTTAGGTATATTGTTAGTTTCAGCACCCTGGTCTCATACAAAGAATTCAATACTGAGAATTCTACAATTACCAAAATCCTTTTCCATTTATTAATAAACCAAAAAAAATCAAATTCAGGTCATTTCATCTTTATAGTTAGGCTGAGTAGATATTAAAAGGTGGATTGACACTAAAAATTGACCCAGTCTAATCTCCCCTAGCCATTCCTATACTAAACACTGTGCTTACTGATATAAGTCCTCTACCAGTAGAATCTGGAATAGTTTTCCCATTCCCCTAGACTTGAACACTATATAAACATCAATATCATTTTCATTGCATCCAAAACTTTTTATTAGTCTATTTTGTGATGAACATTGAAATTTAATCTTCCCTATTTTTCACAATGGTACTAGTCTGGTTTTGGTAAGCAAAATTTTTTAAACACGAAACTATGGAAACAAAAATAAATCGAAATCAAATTTTTTTCAAGATGATATAAAGTCTGAGCTATGAGAAAGCTCAAAATTTTGGATAAAAACCACACCATGGTATGTCAGATCGGCGTTATAACTTATAAACTTGCAACCAAAGTAGGGATGCCGAAAGAGTTTCGATATATATATCGATATAAATATTTTTACGATAGTATCGAAAAAATATCGATATTTTCAAAATCAATATATCGATATTTTATCCTGAGTATCGAACCAACGATATTTTTTTTTTTTTTTTTACTTCTAGAAATTTTTAAGTAGTTTTCTGCTAATTTATAAAATAAAATTTAAGCAAAATTTGTGATATTTTTCATGTGCGTATATATATATATATATATATATATATATATATATATATATATATAATATATATATATATATATATATATATATATATATATATATATATATATATATATATATAATATATATATATATATATATATATATATATATAATATATATATATATATATATAATAATAATAATATTTTATCGAATTTTAATAATAATAATATCGAGGGCAATTTGATATATTTAAAAAATTATCGATATATCGATAATTTTTAAAATATCGGCATCCCTAAACCAAAGTCTGGTAATATAACATGTTCACATCCTGATTTCTGCTTTTCCGAGCAGAAAATTTTAGGTGTGTAATTAGTGACATAGCCCAACTTTTACTATCATCGATGGTCAGATTTATTTTATTTTAGATTATGTTCCATGGTCAAGATTCTTTAAGAATTTTGAAGATTCTTAATGGGAAGAGGCCCATGCAGCGTGTCCCACTTGATATTGCTGCAATAATTTTCTGCTCGCGGCAGCGAAAATTCAAGATAGAAATTTCTATCTTCAATTTTCGCTCCGCAATCTTGAATGGTCACGTGATGTAAACAAACACGGTGGAGTTAGGTCAAGGCTTCCTTTTGCAATAAAAGCCTTTTATAAATATTATTACACAAATAGATCTGTTGGCAAATTATTTTGGATAATTATTTTAGCGATTTCGGATCATTAATTTGTTTTAAATGAAAAAAAGTAATTATTTACAATTATTCAAAATTTCGTTGGTTCCAACTCTCTTAATCACAGCTGCCGAAAAAGTTTTTTTTACATCTTCATTTGACTCATACGTTATCTTACATTCTTATATATGGCCTTAATGATATTAATTAAATTAAGTGATTTTTTAAGTTTATTAAATGACTGATTAAATTAGATTTTAAAATATATTTAAGCTTGTTTATATACATAAGCTGATAATTGCTAAAGCGAAGTGTCCCACTAATATTCAAGATTCTTCAAGATATTTATTTTCGCTGCAGCAGCTGGCTTAAGCGTGACGTCACGCTTGATTTCATCGAACACACCTTAATAGAAATGTAATTATATTTGATTTAAAACTAGATTTATAAATCACACTTTATTTTAGTAATTTTAATATTTACAAACAAATATTAGTGTAGTTACAATGGCCAACAAAAATAATATCTCAACATTTTAAAATTAGAATATTTAATATTTTAGGAAACAAAAAAGGAAAAAAAAATTAATCTTTCTTTCTTTTTGGAAAGTAGTAGATGGTACAAAAATTATTAGTAAATAAAATTTTGAATGTAAAACTTATTTTAGGTAAAATGACTCAGAATCTGAAAATATATACTACTGGTATATTAGAATTAGTATATTGTGATTTAGCAGGTTTTGTTGACCCTGTTGCAAGGGAGAGTTTTAAATATGCCATTTCTTTTGTGCATGACTATTCTGGTGCAATTGTTGAATATTTATTACAAGGTAGGAATGCTACAATTGCTACAACAGAAAAAAATATTTAAATAAAAAGTGTTCGAAAATTTTCAGATGTCAGATATTCTTTCAAATCGCAGATATATATATATATATATATATATATATATATATATATATATATATATATATATATATATATATATATATATATATATATATATATATATATATATATATATATATATATATATATATATATATATATATATATATATATATATATATATATATATATATATATATATATATATATATATATATATATATATATATATATATATATATATATATATATATATATATATATATATATATATATATATATATATATATATATATATATATATATATATATATATATATATATATATATATATATATATATATATATATATATATATATATATATATATATATATATATATATATATATATATAATATATAATATAGATATAAGCACAACAGATAAAATAAAAATAAAAAGTTGAATCATATGGACCTAACAATCTTTCTGTTATGATCCTAACCTATTGTAACGAATAAAGAAAAACAAATAAATAAAAAATGAAAGTCTTTGTGTTTATAGTAAACTAAACTCTGAATGCACCTCGAATTAATTATAAATTCTATAAAAAAATAAACATATATTAGAAATAAACGTTTTTCTGCGCTCTTACTTACTTGGCTGATGTTTGATGATGTCACGGAACCCCTAGTCTCCAAATCCTCAGATTGGTTGGGTTTTTTTGCTGCCAGATAACGATTCGCTCTTTGCGTTTTAAATTCACATTAATCAAACTCTTGTATTACGTCACTTGTCTTTAAAAAAATCACCCCCCCCCCCCCCCGAGAATGGCAGTTGCTAGATTAAAAAAGCGTAACTGATTTATAATATAAGGTGGTGGAACTATTGTGTCTAGACAATGTTTTAATGCATTTACAGTTTTCTGGATAAATAATAAAAGTATGTCGTGAGGTCCTTCCATCGAACAATCACAGCAGATAATTTTAAAATGGCAAAATTTTTTAAAACTTTATCAATTCAATTTTGTCCAACAAAATTTGTCCTTAAAAAAAATCTTTGCTAAAATCTTTTGCTAACTTCACAGACGTCAATTACGTGCACCATTTTTACAACAAAATACAAATAAATATCAACAATATTTGTTGAAATTTTCTTTTAAGCAAATTTATATATATATATATATATATATATATATATATATATATATATATATATATATATATATATATATATATATATATATATATATATATATATATATATATATATATATATATATATATATATATATATATATATATATATATATATATATAATCTTGGTTACTTGGTGAAGAAGTTCGTTTGTTTTCCATTAAGAGAACCTTGAACTTGGAGGAAGTGAGTTTTCAAATAGGGAGACACCATTATAAAATCACTAGTCTTGGTCAGTCTAAGTCAGTAATTATATTCTGTATTATTTGGGAAGTGGAGTAACGATTCTTCATCAAGCATGTCATAACTTTTGGAAATTGTTTTGGTTGGATTCCCTGGCCACCCAGGAGAGTTGGAATAGAGAAAGTTAAGACACCCAGGGTACCCAGATCGTTTCAAAGGGAGGTTCTTTGTGTACCGCTCATTTCCTTTTTTGTGCTCTGAATCTGCTAGGACATTGGCACGTGCAAAATGTCATCCAATATTTTTAAAAAATCACAGCACACAATATATCACAAAGGTCTATGTCACTGAAATACCTGACTTAATTTATAACATGGAAAAAATTCTGTTAACTTTAAGGAAAAAGTACTTAAATTTCAAACACTTCAGCTGGAATATATAGTCCTTTGTTAAGATAATAGAGGACACACCACCATTCACCATATGATTCATATCAAGCCTCAAAGAACGATGTTTCTCGGCTATGTTTACAAGGGCGCTTTTTTTTTTTGTTTTTTTTTTTGTTTTGTTTTGTTTCTGAGAGCGGACCTCACTTACGAGGGCATATGCTGTCCCTCCAGGCAGACAAAAAACTGCCCTTCAGGCCACCACCAGTTCAGAGCAAGCAGACTGCTCGCTCCAAGAGCTGGAGGAGCTCTCTATATCCCCAAATGAAACACCTTGTGAACTGTATTTTTTTAACAAGTTGCCTCGGTATGAATTGTGCATACCCCTGCTAAACGGCTGGGTAAATGGTTCCCTGTGCAGGATGCGGGGCTAAAGGATATGATGTGGTAATATACATGTACCTGTGTTGATGTGAACCCTCAAGGGACGGTGATGGCTCCTTATGTTGAAACGAATCCTGAGGGAAGGGGGGGGTGTGGTAATGTGGGAAGTGATCCCCTGCGGGGTGCAGCGTGTTTTAACACATGTTCAATAATTATTATTTCATAATAATTTTATTAATTAATTTTTAATTAATTATTTTTTTTTTTTTTTTTTTTTTTTTTTTTATTATTTAAAATATAAATATATTATTTATTTATTTATTAAATACTTTATTTTCTTTTAAATTTTTTTTCCCCGGGGTACCTTGGAACTCCGTCTCAGGGTATGGGGACCCATCCTAGGCATCCGTAGGGCCAACTGGTATATATATATAATAATTTTTTATTTATTTTTATTTATTTATATATTTTCGGGCTACCTTAGAGCCCAACAGAGGCTACGCGAACCCTCGGCTTCCACGCAAACACCCGGCGGCCACGCGAACCCCCGGCGGCCACGCGACTCCCCGGCAGACCCTGGTTGGATGGTGGGGTATATATATATATTTTTTTTGGGGGTGAGGGGTAGGGAGGGGGGGTTAGGGTGGTACCATATATATATAAAATAATAATAATTATTCAATTTTTTTATTTTTATTTATCTTATTTATTTTCGGGGGGTTAAGGGGGTTGGGGGTCACCCCGGGGGTCCTCACCCCTCCCTTGGACCTTATAACACCACGGATACCCAGGGAGCCTATCCTTTGTGTCCTCAGAACGCCGCTCAACTTCTTGTTTTGTTTTGTTTCTGAGAGCGGACTTCAACTACGAGGTCATATGCCGCCCCTCAGGCCATCACCTATGACTATGATCCGTTTTGTTCGTAGTTGCCAACATATTTTTTCTTAATAAGTTTTAGCAAAGTTCATAGAGGAAAAAGCTTTTCCTTCTTTATAACAACTTCACTTATATTTTTAAACTTCTAATTTTTTTGTGATATATATATATATATATATATATATATATATATATATATATATATATATATATATATATATATATATATATATATATATATATATATATATATATATATATATATATATATATATATATATATATATATATATATATAATCTTAAGATCCTAACACTAAATAAATCACGTAATAGTCTAGTCTACCTCAGACCAATGTCCCTTCTCTCCACAGTATTTGAAAGATTAATGTTCCTCAGTCTCCACTCCACACTCACAACATTCTTTCCGACAATAATCTTGAACAATGGGTTAGAAATAACAAAATGACTTCCTCACCACAAAATTCGAAAATTAACAACTCACCCTAGACAGAAGGAAATTTAACATCAACACTATATCTTAAAAAAAAAAAACAATAAAATTTAAACAAGAAAAAACACACAGGTTTAATTTTCAAAACCTAATGACATACACCCCACACAGTAATATCACCTCGTGAGATACGCAAACTCACCTCCTTGAAAATATTAAATTACACGAACTTTGGATAAAAGAAGAAAAACTCTACAATAGTCCACAGAATATTTATCTGCTTTTGAATTAGGTTATAAATATCAATATCATTCTAATTGCAGACCAAAATTCCCTTTTCGTATATTTAATGTGAAAAAGCAAACTAAAGAACATTGAAATAGGTTCCCTTATTTCTCAAATGTTCAAATGCGAATGTTAATAAACAAACATTTAAGTATCTAATCATGAGGAATATTTTAAATGGTAAAAAAAATATACATATAAATATTATTAGAAAATCCTTACATTTTGCTTTAGAAGACAAAACTATTTATGGTTTTTATATTTTGCTTTTTAGTAGATAAAACTATGGTTTTTTAAAGTATCAAAATACGCCCAAAAGCTAGATACCCCTTTTGAAAGGCAGCACCAAAATGTTGACTACTTTTTAACATGGTAGGGCATCTTTTACTCTAACCACGTTGATAACTAGATAAAAAATGTAACACTGCGTTATAAAAATTATATCCCCCACAACGATGAAAACGTAAAGTGTTATTTAATTAATAGCCTTTCTTTGTACATCGTTTTTTGGATATTAAATTTAGAATCTTGTAACTATTTAGAACTTGACTTTTTGACAATCTGCTCTACTAAAAGTTTGCCTAGTTTGATTTTAATTATTTGATAAAGAGTAGACCTGTTAGATATTCTATTGGGTTTAAAATTTTATTTTACAAACTGACATTAACGTTTAAAACATTTTTGGTTTGAGTTAAGATTTATTGCCCTGGTATTTGAATGGCAATTGTTTTGTTTGAAAGGATCCCTCATTTATTAAATACCCACTAATTTAAATATAGCCTTTAACGTTCATAAGGCTAAAATTTCTAGACGAACTTTTAGGAAATCAATAAAGTTATAGTTCAAGTTTAGCTTTTGAAGCTCTATTTTCAGTGAGTAATTTAAGATTTTTGTTGAATTTAATTACCCTTTTCTTTAGGCTAATATATCTTAGTTTGCTTTACGTTTCTTTAAAAATAGGACAAAGTCACAATACTGATTAATTAATTCTTCAGGATTTCTATAAAAAGTAAATTCCGATTAATATATATGAAATAATCGCGCGGAGGTTTTAATATGTTTCAAGGGAGAAAGCAAACGACCAAGACTTAAAAAAGTATTTATGAAGATAAACATATAATATTGAATTCGATTTATAGATTATAAAATTAAATTTACTATTAATAAACAAAAGGAGATCATCACGAGCTCTCATTGCGTGTGGACATGGTTCACTCGCTCTGAAGGGCAGTATTTTGTCTGCCAGGAAGAACGCATATCCCCTCGTCAGTGAGATCCACAAAAATAAAACACACACACAAACAAATGAAATTCACAAATAACATCAAAATTATTAGCTTTTCATTAAATTTTTTATAAATATATTGTAAGTATATATACCGCAAATTCGCGATAGATTTTATGTAAAATTCAAGTCTGCTGAACGAGGATTCGAAACTGAGACCTCTAAGATGGTAATTCAAAGCGCTACCAACTGAGCCATGACAGTTCAAAAGGAGATCACAATGAGAAAGTTCATGAAATACGACTCACGCAGACTAACTCAAAGGATCCCCCCCTCCGATTGCACTAGGACTCAATTGTAACAGGTCAGCGCAGTCGGGAGGATCCTTTTAGTTTTTGTGCGTGAGTCGTATTCCATGTGCTTTCCTTTTGAACTGTCATGACTCAGCTGGTAGCACTTTGACTTACCATCTTAGAGGTCTTGGTTCCGAATCCTCGTTCAGAAGGACTTGAATTTTATATATATATATATATATATATATATATATATATATATATATATATATATATATATATATATATATATATATATATATATATATATATATATATATATATATATATATATATATATATATATATATATATATATATATATATATATATATATATTACAAGAGTGTATATAAACCTAAAGAACCATGACAACTGTAACAGTGACAAAATTTTAATAAAAAAAAAAAAAAAAAAAAAAAAAAAAAAAAAAAAAAATTAATTAAATATTAATAAATTTTAACCATTAAGCTTTTTATCCTTTTGAAATTATGAAAAAAAATAATAATAATTTTTAAGTTTCTAAAGAGAAAATGTAATTTTAAGGGTCATGCTAACAATGTCGACTTCTTTTTGTTCCTGTTGAATTAATTTGAAGAGAAGATTCAAGTTTCCTTTTCGATCCGACTTTCGATATGTTGTTATGTTCGTCAAACAATTTTATAAAAGCGTTTGCAATCTACAATGAAACTTCTACAACCTTCACAAAGATGACGATTATCTAATTGTTCACTAAATCCTCGATAGTCTGGACTCCCAATTTTAAAGCAATTGATACCAGAGCAATATAATCTTCTTTTGTACTCATAATGCCATATTAAAAAACTTTCTTTGAATTTGTTAGATAATAAGTCATTTGCAGACAAAAAGTTTAATAAACCCTCAATTCTTCTGTTATTAATACTGATCAACCCCCACCAGACAGTTTCGTAAACACGACTGTCAAATATGGCTTTCTTCAGTAATCTCTTTTTCAAGCTGTTGTGAACACCTGTCCAAGTAAAGAATTTGTCAACATCATATCTCTGAATTAAAATTAAATTCAAACATATGTTATTTATCTTTACGGGAATATTTTTCTTGAAGTCACTCATTTCTGTTTTGGAGGAGAAACACCAATCTAAAAGTTCTTCCATTTCATCCCACCTGTTTTCCTTTACAAAATATTCAATAAGTTCAATGCTTTTAAACAGTAAATCTTTCTTGTGTCTTTTTATCTCGTTCTCAGACAAAAGAAACCCATTGAAAAATTCTTTTATATCATTTAATTTGGTATTTTTTTCAGTAATCTGAGTATAGAGATTAAGTTCCTCCGTCAAAAGAGAATAAAATTCCCTAACTTCCTCTTTTGAAAACTGGGTCCAATTGACCAATTTCTGAACAAAATCTCCTTTACCATTTAATATGAAAGAAAAACAGGAAAAAAATATTTTTCCTTCTACATTAAATACTAAAAGTCTTTTAAAGTTTTTCACTTCCATTTCTGTCAGTTCTGCCCATCGAATGAATGCATTTGCTTTATATAATTGTCTTTTTGCAACAAACTTACTGTAGTATTCAATCACTTTCTCACTAAATGCAAGCTGTCTTCTGAAATCTTTACTTTCTTCTTTGGAAAGAGAGCTCCATTTAATTAATTCTTTAAGTGACCTTAAGCCCCTTTTGAGGAAAGAATACCGCATGTAGCCAATAGATTCAAATATCAAATCTTTTTTTAACTTTACAATTTCCATTTCTAAAGAAAAGCTCCACTCCAAAAGTAAATCAATATCTTCAAAGTCTCCTGATAATAAGTACTTACAATGCCACTCAATGTCTCGCGTATCCAAAACAAAACTTTTTTTAAAATTCTTGAATTTCATTTGAAGACAGAGCCCATTCCAAACTCTTACAGATACACTTTATTTCTATACAAGTGTACAAAGTATATTTCCGTTCTTGTTTCACATATAATATGAAATTTTTCAGCCATTCTTTTATCTCTTCCTCTGCAGAAAAAGCCCAATTCAGAATATTTTGAAACTCTTTCCCCTTATTGTCAAGAACTAAAGATAATAAAACTATTTTTACATTTTCATCATTAAATAGTTCCTTTTTGAAACTTTCAATTCTTCCTTTCGGTACACAACATTCGATAAACAAATCAATTCTCCTTAGATCACAAGCCTTAAAGGATATTTCACCTATCCTATTCCCTTGTAACCTTACAATATCGGATTTCTCTTCCGAGGTTGCACTTGAAAAAATCAGTCTTATAATTTTTTCATCTTCAATGTTAAATGGGGAATGAAAAAGCTCATATATTACATATGAGAATTGAAAAAGTTGAAAATCTGAGTGAAGGTCAGATATAAAATAATCATCAATCTCTTCGTAAGTAAACGCATCAAGAATATCTCTTTTATCTATTCCTTCAAAGTGGAAGAAAAACCTTTTTAAAGATGGAGAACTTTGAATCCAAAAATCTCTCAAAATGTTATGATAATCAAATAACTTACGAGGTAATTTATCTTTCATTAAATTCACGATCCTTTGGAGAAGTAAACTAAATCCAGTTTTTGGTAACACTTCCCAAAATTGACTCACTATATCCATAAACATGTGTTGATAAGGCAAACTTAATAAATGAAACAATACATAATGCAACAAAACTGGCTCAAAGAACACCTTCAACTGCCTCTCATCTAAATGGCGAAGCAAAAATATTGAAATTTCAAGATATTTCTGAAATGGTAAAAATAACTGAAGAGGAAACGAATAATTTATTTTGTGTCTTCTACCTAAGGATTCCAAATCACATATTATGTATCTCAACTTATCTCTAGTAAAAATCAGAGCCTCCTCTTTTTCTGTCTCATTCAATTCTTCAAAGCACTTTTTGAATGCCACATCACTGCAGTTTATACATGACTCATTATCGAAAGTCTTCTTAAATTTGAACAGTGAAAAACTGTCATCCGTTTTTTCCATTATAATTTGAAGTTCTCCCAACAAAGAGTAAGACCATAAATCGGCCATCTTGTTGCGACCACGGATATGAAAACCATTACAATATACTTCATTTTGAATTCTGGGTCTCTTGTCTTCTGGTAACTGCTCCCATAAAGCAGGAATAACATCAGACAAACAGTAATGACAAGCAACACGAAATTTAAGGGAAGGGCTTAATTCAGTGTCCTTTAAAAGCTCTCTCGCTGCCTTTTCTTTATTAAGTATTCCTTTTGAGGTAAAAAAAGAATTTCTTCTTACGAAAGAACAACTATTATCGAAGGGCAAATCAAACTCTTCCTCATGAAATTTTGCCCATTCTATAGACTGAATTAGACAAAAAATAACAACAGGTATTGGTATCTTTTCTCTCAATCCAAAAGGTAATTTCTTCAATGCATTTAATACTTTCTTCTCCATATTTTCAAACCATAGTTCGTCTCTATAAAAACACATTCTACGATGTAAATAAAGAGAAGCCATTCTTGAAATTTCCTTTTTGAACTTTAATTTATTTGCAAGCTCAATGGCCATTTGAATTCCACATAGTTCTTCCAAACGAGAAACCATTTCTGGAAAGGGAATCAGTAATATAATACACACACACACACACACATATATATATATATATATATATATATATATATATATATATATATATATATATATATATATATATATATATATATATATATATATATATATATATATATATATATATATATATATATATATATATATATATATATATATATATATATATATATATATATATATATATATATATAGTGATGGGCAACTCAGTAAATTTAATGATTTTGAAAAAGAAAATACAAATTTTGTGGGCGATTTTAAAATCAAAATAACCCAAAAACGATAATTTCCGGTAAAAAACGTCCGAATATTCAGAATACTTTGATAAAGCAATATATATATATATATATATATATATATATATATATATATATATATATATATATATATATATATATATATATATATATATATATATATATAATTGTGTGGAAAGTTGCATCAAGAAGAAAGATGGAGGTACTGAATTTTGAGTCATTT
Organism: Armadillidium nasatum; assembly: GCA_009176605.1. NCBI lineage: Eukaryota > Metazoa > Arthropoda > Malacostraca > Isopoda > Armadillidiidae > Armadillidium > Armadillidium nasatum. The sequence goes on along the minus strand of SEYY01020789.1, from coordinate 324 downwards.
GGGCATAACCCACGGAGTGATAGGATGGGCTAGACCATTCCGTTTCACTCCGTTGCCCTTTGGTTCGTTCCTTTTCGCGTTTCATCTTCTCAGAGGATTTCTAGTGTACCCTTGACTCACATTGGAGCGACTATGCTCCAACCTTCCTCCTCCTTCACATGTGTCCTACAATATTTACAAACGCTTACACTTACACTACCTATTGAATAAATTCAAAAATGGCAAAACATAAATCTGCCTCGGAGAATCCAAGAGGGGCGGATTCCAAAAATAGCCCCTCATCCACTCCTTCCCCCATCACCACTTGGGAGTTGGTGGCCTCCG
>SEYY01020788.1:92500-142500 GCA_009176605.1 Armadillidium nasatum | reverse complement strand
GCAGTTTTGTAGAATGCATGAACATACTGTTTAAATTTTGCAACTTCCCTTTACAATTTTTGAAGAATCGTCACAGCTAATGGAATAAAGCAGTCTTTGCTTTTAAGGGTCATATTATTTCGTAAATCATTTAACGCTGACATCACTTCAAAAATTATAATTGTATTCCCTTAAATATTTTCAATTGTTATGTGAAAAATGGACGCTTGGCTGTGGATAAAGTAAAGGCATGCTTCAGATAAAGAATTTTCAAAAAAATAATTTCATCACAAAAGGGCATTTTTCTTGTGACTCGAAAAATGATTTTAATTTTAAAAGGGCATACATTATCAGAAGACGTTCCACTGCAGGGAATAAAGCAAGCCAACTGGTTTTGCTATATCCTAATATTTGCTTGTATTCCTCATTGACAAATTCGCAAAATTCTTTAAGTGTTTCAACTCTTAATGTGTATATATAGATATTAGAATATATTTTCGCGACAATGCCTTCAATATCAATAGGAAGAGCATCAGCAGCTATCTAAATAGTGTTGAAAATGATATGAGCAGAGCATCCTATTCCAACTAAAGTATATCCCAGGTTCTTGAGTTTTGTAAATACATTGTTAACGCCCTTTTTAGAAAATTCCCCAAAATTGCAATTAGCAATTTTCCTCTGCATTCAAATTTTTTTAAGCATTCGATTAAAAATGCAGAAACTGCGTTAGCTGTTTCCAATGGCAATGATTTTACTTCTAAAAGTTTCATCTGAATCCCTTTAACAGGTTGGAAATATCTAACAAGCACTGGAAATATTTTAATACAAATAAAATTGGCATATTATCATAAAAACACATTATCTCTTGACTTTAATAGCCATTATTTCAATTAATTTTAAATTTTTAGCAGGCCTTAAAATTCAATTAAAATTTAACTTTGAATATATATATATATATATATATATATATATATATATATATATATATATATATATATATATATATATATATATATATATATATATATATATATATATATATATATATATATATATATATATATATATATATATATATATATATATATATATATATATATATATATATATATATATATATATATATATATATATATATATATATATATATATATATATATATATATATATATATATATATATATATATATATATATATATATATATTAGGGAGGGTCGAAACTAATACCTTTGTCGAATTTACAAATTTCATACTATGTAGGGACTTTAGCATGATGATTTAACTGTGTGTGTGAAATATTGCAGTTGTGCGATCCCCCCCCCCCCTACCCCTCGCGCACTGTCCCTCCAATTTTGATGGAAATAGATATATATTATATATATATATATATATATATATATATATATATATATATATATATATATATATATATATATATATAATATATATATATATATATATATATATATATATATATATATATATATATATATATTTATTCTCTATTTTCAGATTCTGGATTAAAAATTATTTTTAAATTTTTTTATACGAGCATAATGGCTATAAGAAGTATGACTTGTAATTAATTATTTGGTCAACCATGTGAATTTCCACCTGCGATGACTCCTTCGAAGCTGATGTTTACAGGCACTATCTATTTATTACTAAGAGGGAACAGATCGCTACGAAAAGATCGGCAGCCGCTAAAGATTGTCTTAAAATCGTTGCAAGTGATGATAAGCATTTGGGATAACTTTTCTTTCCTCCACATAGGATTAAATGGTGCATGACTAAAGGCTGAAGACATTCGACGCAATGTTTGACATTTGTACATGTAATTGCTATGAAAAGAAAATAAAAAAAAAGAAAAAAAAAAGACTGTAGATATGAAGATAAAATCCCAATGATTAAATGAGGATCTTTTGTGGGACAGAAAGAACGACGAAATAAACTTGGACCAATTGATAGAGCAACGACTAGTGCAAAGACAAAAACTCAGGTTAGGATGGAGAGGTTAGCAAGTCATACTAGTAGAAGCGTTAGTAGGGGCAGGGGTAGAGTCATCAATATTGATAGTAGTGTTCCCTTATCTAGTCGTGGAAATTACTGAAAATGAGAGAATAAAATATAAGATAGTAATAATGAAGATGAATATCTTCTAGAAATTGAACAAAAGGAAAGTGTACAGAATAGGTTTACATATAAGAATTTTACAATAACAGCTTTCTTTTTTCTAAAGTTCACATCTCATGAGCATTGCCCTATTCTAGGAGAGGAACTTTGCTAGGTAGTATATACCTAGGATCCCCAACAGAGGTCTCAGTTAAATTCTCAAGTCCTGATTGGTATTATAAAGAACTTCCAAACTTTTTCACTTAATGGAACTCAAACAGTTTTGTAACTGTCAAGTAAAATAGTTAACTATTTTAATAAAAATATAAATATTAATTTCTTAATCAATATAACGAAACTAAGCAGAAAAGTTCAATTCTGCTATGGCAGATTCAAAAAATTCTACTAACTTTTCGAATATTGATGAACGATCATGATTTTTCTTTTAGATACTCTCATGCTCTTACTTATGAAATCATCTAATTTTCCAGTTCGATCTGTTTTTTTTTTCGATCAAGTGTTTCTTTTTTATGAAGTTAAAGTCTTTAAGTGTTTTCTCTTTTTCTTTTTTTTCAAAAGCTAATTCTTTTACTACGAATTTAGATTATTTAATATATTAAGTTTGGTAAAGTAGACTTAATGAAGGATATAGTAGCTACGAAGCCTTATGCATCTAAGTATCTACTTACTTGGGGGTTGATGAGCATCTGGAAGTTCCATCCCTTGCCCATGGTCCTTTTCCATCAGAAGACAAGGATCAGATTCTGTGAAGTTCACCAGTGTGGAGGAGGAATTGGCAAGTAGCATCAATAACTGCATTCACATACTGCAGAGGTGTGTTTGTTGCATCAAGCAGTATGGGGAGGGTAAGTACTGAATGGCCTAGAGGATACAAGCTTTGAAGAAGGAGGGATCTAGCTATTAGATATTTTGGACAGTGGAGAAGGAAGTGTGGGATGTCCTCAACGATAGTGGGACACCAAGGACAGAAAGGCTGTCCGGTGATGCCCAATCTGCAGAGGTGAGAGTTCAATCTCGTATGGCCTATTCGCAATCTAGTGAAGGCAGTATCTAGTCTCCGGTTATGACTGATATATGTATGTGGATGAGCAGAAGAATCCACCCTGAATTGGCCCAAGTGAGAGGTAAACAGGAAAGGTTGAAGTTCCTGATCCCATAGAGCCCTATAAACCTTGTTGAGAAGACCACCTGTTTCTCTGATTTCAAGTGAGGTGATAGTGAGAGAAACAAGAGTGTGAGCAAGATGCTCTGCTTTATCGACTATTTCATTGGGAGTGATACCAATATGTGAAGGTACCCATTGGAAATGTATAACCCAAGATGGAATGGAGAACAATTTTAGTAGACATGAGTGGATGTGGTAGTATATTCTGTGGTATGAATGTGGCTTGGGAGTAGAGATGATTTGAAGAGCCACCTTTGAGTCACAAAATATAATCACCTTTTGGGGAGGAAGGAATTGTTCTACAAAAAGCAGAGCCTGAAACATGGCATACAATTCAGCAAACACTATGGAGTGTTCCGGTAGAAGTTTCCATGTCCATCTAAGTATCTAATGGTACTCCTAACCAGACATAATGAATTCAAAAAATATTTGAAATATGGTTGTTAAATCAGGTTAATTTTATGCCCATTAAATATATTTATAAGCATTTTAAGACATTTATCAAATAAACCTATTTTAGCTTAAAATGACAAACAAATGTAACTAGTTCTTATTAAAAAGAGGGTAATTGTGTTGAACAGTTTTCTGAGTTATATTTTTTTAAAAATATTTTGTTTTAAATCAATGTAATTATGTAGCAAATGTAAGAAATCTGGTATTTTGCTGGAGTTAAAGTGACTCAATTTATATAGGACATGTTAAATACGAATAAGAATTGCATTTAAAGTGTGCATCTCCTTGGTTGCCAGAAATTGTAGCAATTTATTTTTTTCATTACTAGACATAGAACATTAATCTATCCAACTTAGAACATTAATCTATCCAACTGGCTTGAATATTTTACATGGTTATTGAATATTATAAAGTAAAAGATACTGGTATATCATTAGTAAAGTTAAGAAACTATATACAGGTATACCTTGCATAGTATAGCTAATTGGTTCTGACAACTTCCCACACTATTTGAAACTGCACTATTTAAGGAATGTAAGCTGTAATAAAAATGGTGATTGGTTCTAATGATTATTTTGTCAGAATCTTTTTCAAATATTGATGTATTGTATTAATGATGATTTCCATACTTGAAATGGATAATAAAATGATACAAATGAATAATGAAATGACAAATAAATTTAAAAGCTTTTATTAATGTATTATTGAACAAACAAATACTTAAAAGATTTCATTTTTTATTACTAAAAAATTGAAATATTGAACACTGGTTTCTTCTTTGGCCCCTTGTCTTCATACAAAAAAAAGGATCATAATTTTAAAAAATTAAAAATGATAAATGGTATTTTAAATGTAGCATGGCTAGTTGAATACTGAATAGTAAACAAAAGCCTGTGTCATCCTGGTGCAAATGTTTGAAATTAAAGATGCACATTTGAGTTTTTGTTCACTCAGACATGCTCTTTTCAAAAATGTGATCAAAAATATTCTATCTGTCCAGGAAGTATTCTCTTTTTTTACCTTAAAAGTCAATGAAATGAAATACCTTTTCAGATATTAAACCATTTTTAGTGCTGTTCATGGGAAAATTTTTGAAAATTTTCTTTTGCATAGCATCAAAATAATTGGGTATATGAAAATTTTTTTAAAAATAAAAATGTGTATCTAGCTTAATTTTATAACCTCTGAAAATATCGTGTGTATTGATTGAAAAATATAAAAAGTTATTCAGACTTTTTAATGGTTAGTTTTACCTTGTTTCAGAAAAGCATTAATATTTTCTAAACTTTAAAGAAAATTTGCATTATTTTATATTCAAACACTTACCCTTCATTTTTTTTTAACTCCCCTTAGTTGGGATTTTTCATAATCAATATATTTTTTTAGGGGCAGGCTTCAGAAAAAATTTAGTATTTTGGCAAAAAAAAAAATAAAAAATCTACCCAAAAATAGGGAAATTTTTTTTGTTATCCTTTAATATTTATTTTATATAAAACATTGAAATATAAAGACTATACAAACAGTTTCTGTCCTAAAATTTTTTTTTTATTAAAATTTACTTTTGAGGGTGGTTGGTTTTCCCTGCCCTATGGTATATATACAGGTATACCTCGTTTTACGGCGCTTTGCTCATACGGTGCTAAAATATTTTTTGGCACTTGTCTCGCTCTTACAGCAACCATGCGCTGTACAGCTTTTAATCAACAAATTTCCTATGCAGCGTACTCAATGAGCAACGTAAATTATTTCTAGAGGCTGAATCTACTGTTGATGACGATTATGACAACGAAATTAAGGAAATGTCTACAAAAGATTTAGAGCATTATGTAGGCCTACTGCAAAGAGTTGTGAAAGGATTTGAATCAATTGACAATAACTTTGGGAGAAGTTCGAAAGTTGGCAAAAGAATGCTAAACGACATCACATGCTACACTGAAATTCTTCGAGAGAGAAAGAGATGCTCAATGAAGCAAACGTCATTGACATTTTATTTTAAGCAGTGTCGCAAATACCCGCACCTTCAAATTCTATCATTCAACAGCCATCATCGCCTCAACACCATCAACATTAACGCTAGACTCTCCACCAAGCAAGAGAATTAGATTCGTTGAAGGGTCAGATGACGAGTCTCACTAATCCCCTTCAACTTCCTTCAATGATATTAATAAAGTTTTTAAAGCTAAAATATATTTTTATTTTATTTACCCTTCATTACGTATTTTATTTTTAAATTGAAACTTATTTTTAGCCTAGCGTTATTGTGCAAATAATAAATGATAGTGTAAACAAGTTTTAAGGTGCTCATATGTTGTAGCGAGTGAAAAAAAGCAAGTGACTCGCATTGCGGCGGTGGTCTGGAACCATACCGCCGTATTACCGACCGTATATATATATATATATATATATATATATATATATATATATATATATATATATATATATATATATATATATATATATTATATATATATATATATATATATATATATATATATATATTCATTATAATGAAATAATGAATTAATGTTAATTTTAAGGAATATCTGGTATCTGGTTTTTAAAATTTGCAAGATATAAGATATCCAGTTATCTGGAAAATTCACTATCCAGCCCATCCCTACTTGGAACATAAAACCAAAATATTTTTAAAGATGTGTTAAAAATAATTGAATTATTTGATTATGCAATTGAATGTGCTCATTGGAAAAACTATTTTAATAAGCTTATCCAAATGTGTTCAAGTTCTAAAGTACTCATTGTGAGCAGATAGAGTCAAAATATAATGGTGCTTTGGAATTTAGACTAAAAAAATATATATAAAAACACATCTTCAGTTGGATGAAAGTACAAAAACTTTTCAATTGGCAAATGTTATAGATCCTAGGTTTAGGGTCTTCTATTCCTTTGAAGAGGAATAGAAAAATCCTAAGTTTCTTCTTTTTTAGTGACCGCGTGGTTCACTTTCAAAGAAGTTGCAATTTAAGACAATATTGATATTGCATTGTCATAGGATATACCAGGATCAAGTTCAGGAAACCCTCCATCAAAGAGAAAGAAATTGATCTTATTACTTCCTCAAACTAGCCAGATGCAAACCAAATGCAGGAGAACATTAATATTAAAATACAGGAATATATATTTGTCTACTTTATATTTCTGAAAAAAGGGATGTTCTTGAATTTTGGAAAAAGTCAGATATTTTCAACATTGGCAACAAAATTGGAAACGAATATTTGGCTGTTCCTGAACTTCTGTACATACGGAAAGTATCTTCAGTATGGCAGGAAAATTCTTCTCATACTGGCAGATGTCAGTTGACTGACAAGGAATTTGAAACTTTAATATTTGTGAAGTGCAACAATAAATAGAATTATGCTTTTAATTTTTATACTTAAGAATAGAAAATTAAAAAAAAACTTTCAGAATTATTAAAACCTTAATTACTTTCATATACTTTTTATTTAGTATTTACTTTAATTAAATTCTTGATATTTTATTATATTGTTTAAAATACAGAAATTAAAGATGACTTTTAGTATAATTTTAAATGTTAATGACTACAGTTCTATATAAAATAAAATAAAAATTTATTTGCACTTATGCTTGCTGCTATGTAGGGCCTACTTGTAATTGTACTTTGGTACGGACCTAAATTAAGAAGAGTAGCAGGATACTGGAATTGTCCAGCTCTTGGTTGTTCTGGTGACTAACCCCTTTTAGAATTGTCGAACTTCAGTTGTCAGTTGTTCTGGAGACTAACTCTTAAGACTGTTCCTCTGATCAATAACTAAAAGTTCTAGGTTCTTGTTACTAACCCTTCTTATAATCATTGAACTTTAGTCATCGGTTGTTCTGGAAACTTACTCTTACGACTTCTTCCAATCAATAACTGAAAGCTCCAGTAAATGATAACTTCTTCTCCATAGGGTTCTTTTAATAACTATTGTCTAGGGGTTATACAAGTTAAACTTTCCTTAAGAGGTTCAATAGTTGTAATTCCATAAAAGTTTACAATATATCCTACTTATGAAATATGGTTGTACATTGAAGTAAGTTCATGTTAAAAATATTACAGACATGGTGAAAAATATGGTATTCTAACTTAACATAGCTACCTATAAGTAAACTAACCTATAATATGCTTAATTTTCATAATTTTTCCTTTCTGTTTGATACAGATTTACAAAATGATAATTATATATTGCAAAAGATAAATCCAAAATATGTTCTATTTACCCATATATAGTTGTTAGCATACTCAGTACTATTCTTTTAAAATATTTAAAATGTCTTTGTCTGAACCGAGTGATGCTGAGAAGAGTAAATGCTTCAAAGAAAAGGGTAATGAATTAACTTTTAGTGATCTTGTAGCCAAAGATGAAGAAAAACAAATTGAAATAGATGTTAAGGAAGAAAATTCTAGTATTAGAACTCATTTTAAGAGAGCGAGAAAATCTTCAAGAAAGAAGATTGAATCTTTGCAGACTTCTTTTGAAATATATCAGTGCGTACACTGCCCGCAAACTTTTAATCGACTAAGTCAGTTAAAAAGTCATAGTAAATCTCATTTGGGTGAAAATTCTGAGGTAAGATTACAGGATTTTAAAAATTTTCTTTTAATGTCCTGCTCTTAGCATTACTGAAACAAATTAAGCATTTCATAATGCAAATTAAATAATCGTATATTTATAGTCTGTTGGTTTTGGTTTTGTTCTTATTTTGATTTAGGATTAGAAATTTAGAATTTAACCTATGGGTTTAAGCCTTTAATATTCAAACTTTTGACAAAATGAGGAATCTGAATTGGATCAAAGTGATTGACAGTTTTCATTAAACTGGAAAAATTTTCTCTTATATTTTCCCTTGGTAAAATTTTAATGAAGGAACATTCATTTTTCATAATTTTATTCAATAAATAAAAACTTTCAGCTCATACATTTTAAAAATTTGAATGATATACAGTATATTTATATATATATATATATATATATATATATATATATATATATATATATATATATATATATATATATATATATATATATATATATATATATATATATATATATATATATATATATATATATTCTTTGCTTTCATGAATGAATGCTATGCTACCAGTATATAATTATTTAGTATTGGTATTGACCAATTATACATAAAATATTCTTAGAAATTCCCATTTTTTAAGATCTTGCAACATAGAAGTGGGCATACATAGAATGTATTTAAGAATTTAAAGCTCTAAATTTGTATTCATTTTAAAAATCTAATATGTATACAGTATGTCACTTAAAAATTCAGAAGAGCATGGTAATAGTAATATAAATAATAATCATGTAGCAAGTAAGAATATCAATTTTTTAAAAATGTTTTGAATATCAAATGCTTCTACACAATTGCTCAGAACCTTAGAAATAGAAAAGGTAGTTGATTAATTGCAATTATAAAGAAGAATCTACATATTACCTGCATTATTGAAGCATGGGTTAATGAGGCAGTTTATGAGACACTTTTTAGGATATGAAATCGATGCATTTTAATTTACCTATACTAGTATAGAGGAATGAATGATGGAGGTGTAGCGTTTTATGTTAAAACCAATTGTGATACTGAATCTATGTTGATAGATATTTTTATGCACAACTAATTGTAGCGGGGCATTTTATAAACCTACTGCCCAGAGTCAAGAATTAAATGCAGAAAGGGTATAGAAAATTGAGGTAGCATGGCACAGTAAAGAAAAAGGTATAGTCTTAATAGGAGATTTTAATTTTCTTGACATTGTGTGGAAATCTTTGACTACTGTGTATCATAAAAGTTCTGTATTTATAAATTGTGTACTATACAACTTTTTAAGATAGGTGGTTCATGAAGCTACAAGACATGAAGCATTATTCAATTTAGTATTAACAAACCATGAAAGTATAATAGGTGAAGTCTGAGCCAAGGAGAATTTTGAGACTTGTGACCCTAATATAATTAGATTTAAATGTGGTTATCTGGGCCTGAATTGCATGCAGGTTTATAATTAAAAAGAATATAGATTTCAGAAGTGGTGAATATAGCAAATTTTGAGTCATGCTTCAGGAAATTGACTGAGAAAAGACCAAAATTGTCTTATTGCGTATTAATGCTTCAAGAAAATTTTAGCTAATATTCAGTAAGTTGTTTTAAAAATAAACCCATTAGGGTGGAGAAGGGGAAAACTTACTTGGCGGAATAGAGAGATAAGAGAGAAAATTAGGGAAAATCATTGTTTTTTTAAAATATTTAAGTGTAGTAATAAGGAGGAAGATTTAGGAAAAAAATTAGAAAATTGAAAAAAAAAAGTCAATGAAAAAGGTAAAGACAATGGAAGAAATAATTTAGCAAGGCATAGTAAAAGTACCATTGGAATAATTAACAGATTCAAAGAGATAGAATGAGATACAGAAATAAGTTAAAATAAAATTCATTAATTAATCAATAAAAGGAACAAACTCAAAGCACAAAGTACATTTTTAAGAAGAATTAAAATGTTAGATATAAATAAATTGGAGGAAGGTGTGTAATAGCACTTGAATTGTCTAAAGTGGAATTAAAAGCAAAAGTTTGATGGAAGAGTTTGGAAGACAGCAGTGATGTCATCAAAAGAAAGAAGAAGAAGCAGAGTTTGAATTAATATTTTTACAGTTCCAGAAAGAAAGGGAACTGCAAAGATTTTAATTTTTTTTTTTTTTAACAAATAAAGTTGTTAGTATCACAATGAAAAAGAAATTTGGGGCAATTCCTGAATGAAGTATAAATAGCTTTAATTTTGGGAGTTTAAAGACGATTTGATGAATACCAATAGAACAAGTAGAAGGAAACCAAATTTCATAAACTTTATTTGGAGGGGAAAAAAAAATTTAAATGGATACCTCCATCTAAAAAACAATCATCTCAGTTATGCTTTTTGTACTCTTGCTGAATCGATAATCATACCAAAGGAAATCAAAGAAGTAAAACTGCATGTTAACAGCTCATTGAAATGGCAAAAACTTTTCTTTGTTGAAAGTTGAAGGTGGAAACCATTCCAAAGGAAGATTTGAAGAGATTGATCAAGAAGAAAAAAAAAAAAAAAAAAAGAAAAAAAATAAGAAGAGTGGAAATCATTTAAATTGTATGAGAAGGATTAAAATCAAATAAAAGGCCTAATAAATTGGGTTCATCTCTAAGATGATCAAGAACATGAGTATGGAGCTGCACCAACTGCCCAAATTATTACATAAAAAATTGATTGATGAATTTAATAACTGTATTTTAAGAATAGAGGAAAGATATTGTCAATGGTGAACATTGAAATCACCAAAAAGGTTGATTTCAGGGAAAATGAGATGAGCAGAATTAGAAGATATATTAGCAGAACAGATGAATTTAATCATAGATTGACAAGAGAGCCTTAGCCATAAGGTAAAAAATTCAAAAGACTCAAAATTAGATGTGGAAGAGCAAACCACATGCATACAACATTTGCCTTTGGATGAAATTGAAGATAGGAATTGTGAAGAGGTTAGGGAGGGATGGAAATACCTTTAAGCATTCCTTGTCTACAGTCGAGTACTCTGGACATACCCTCTATGGCTTGTGACTGGGCCTTAACCACATCTTTCCCATATTCACATCTGTATTGTCTGGTTGTCCAAAGATTTTGTAAACCAGAATCATAACCCTTCTAAGAAATCTTCCTTTTTCCTGAAGCATCCCTAGTTTCTCTATCATATACTCATACCTTTTGTTTTCTAGTCCAATAATTATCCTTGTTCTCTGTACTGTACTGTTTCCAGTATGTTAGAGTTTCTTTAGATAATTTTCCATATTAATGTTATATATATATATATATATATATATATATATATATATATATATATATATATATATATATATATATATATATATATATATATATATATATATATATATATATATATATATATATATATATATATATATATATATATATATATATATATGCTGTAACAACTATTTAAGAATTCACATTTTAACTCCTTGCTTTATAATTATTAACAGATCTCTTCCAAATCTTTTTCTTTAGATATGCCATTTCATTAAGCCATTCCCAATACATATCGTAAATAAATGACCTTTTTATTTAAGTAACCCATATGAAGAATTTCAATACTTTTTTTAAAAATAGATTTAAATTCATTTACTACAATTCTTGCCAACCAATCCTGTTGAACCTTCATACATTCTTTAATATTTTTAACAGGAAAAAACGGCTTAGTTTCATTAACAAACCTAGAAACTAAGCATGCTAGTTCCTTACCCAATTCATTTACATTTGGAATAGAACTGAACCCAGTACAAAACTCTGAAGAACTCCACTCTTTCCAGTTCTCCATGATAATTCTTAATGACCATTTCTACTACACAATGCATCTTTTTAAGAACTTTTTTTTTTCTTTAACCAGTCGTTTATTACATTGAGATAACTTGTGCATCAGCTTTCCACGGATACTTTATTAACAACTATGGTAAAATAAAATAAAAAATTAAAAATTTTATCAACCAGCTAAACTATCTCTCTCCTGTCCACACAGTGATGCACTCAGGGCTGTGGAGCTGATTAAGTTTTCTGATAGATATTTTTGAAATTTAAAGATACATGTTTAATATAATATAATAAAATAAAAGGGATGATAATAATAATAATAATAATAATAATAATAATAATAATAATAATAATAATAATAATAATAAGGCTAATTAAAATACAAATGCATGATAAAACTAGTATTAGTGATATTATTAATAATTCTAATTCTAGAAAAAATATGTCAACCTTGATTGGAATATTCAGAAACACTGGTAATAATATTAATGATAAAAATTGTAGTTGCTTTAATAATAATAATAATAATAATAATGAGAGGAAGAAGAAAAAATATTAACAAATATAATTATATTGTGATATCATAATAATATTTATAATAATAATAATTATGGAATAATAATAATAATAATAATAATAATAATAATAATAATAATAATAATAATAATAATAATAATAATAATAATAATAATAGGTTATAATTTCTCTTTCAATTTTCAAAAAACATTTTATTCTTCTAATTGCTGACAGGTTTCGTCCACCAACTTCAGAAATCATTAGAGCTTGGATTCTAGAAGTTGAATAATTTATTTTAAAATGTTAAGAAAAGAGTTAATTAAGATTATAAATTTTGAAAAATTATTAATAAAGTAGACATTAATTTTTGAGCTTTACATGAGGAGTTCCAAATTTAAAATGATTGGAGTAAATGCTGGTATGTCCCATTTCTCAGTCAATCAGTCGCTCAACCAGTAAATGCCGACGTGCAGTCAGACTCGAGAAGTAAACTGGCACAAGATGATGACTAACTGAAAGGGCATCAGTAGTTTTCTTCATGATTTTAGGTCAAAAGTTAAGATTACAAACTTTGAAAAATAATTAATTGGTATTTAGTTTTTGTGCTTTATGTGGAGTGTAGAATTTAAAAAATAGAGATATACGCTGGTATGCCCCATCTATCAATCAATCCGTCGTCTAACCAATAAATGTTGATGTACAGTCAGACTCGGTATGCAAAATGGCACACGATGGTAACTGACTGAAAGGGCATCAGCCATTTTCTAAAAGTTTGTTGGAAAGTCATGTTGAAGCTTGAACTACAGTTTGAGGATTTCATTATGAAACTAGTTAATTTAGGTCTTGTAAATTTAGTTGCGAAGTCTAATATAGTTCAAGCAAAGTTCAAGTCTAATATAGTCCGACTGTACGTCAACATTTATTGGTTAGGTGATGGATTGATTAACTGTCCTCGACCTATTAAGTGAATTTCTATAGTATAAATTTATTTCATAATTTGTTTTAATAATTATAGCTTTAATATTTTCAAAATTAATTTTAATAGTTTTAATAATTTTAACAATAGTTATTTTAATTAGTTTACTGTATTGTGTGCTAGTGTGTGTGCGTGAGTGCTTGTGTTGAGTTAGTGCTTGCGTACGTGCGTGCGTGATTGTTATTTTTTTTTTTTATTTTTTTTTTAATGCATGATTTGAGTGGTCGTGGGGCTGGGCGTAGACCGGGGTTTTCTATTACCTTTGCTAACGTTCGTGGCCTTCGATCTAATCTGGCGTCTGTAGAATGCCACCTCACTACTTCTCGTCCTAACCTTTTGCTTCTGTCTGAGACCCAGCTGGACAGGGATTCTTTCTCTAGCAATCTTAATATCTCTAACTACAACTTTTTTCACAATTTCCGTCAAAATGGTGGAGTCTGTGCCTATATTAACATTAACACTCCTGTGACACGTCTCGTAAATCTAGAATCTCCTAATTTCGATGTTTTATGGCTTAAAATCTGTCTTCCTACTACTACAATTATCTTGTGTTTCTGCTTCTGCTCCCCTAATGGAACAGATTTTCCAGTTTTTTTTTTTCAATACTTTACTACTACTCACGAGACTGTCACTTATTCTCATCCAAATGTTGAAGTCCTCTATTTAGGGGATTTGAACGTACACCACACTGAGTAGTTGGGTTCCTCTCATACTGATACAGGTGGGAGGGAGGCCGAATCATTCAGCATTCTCAACGATCTAAAGCAGTTGATTCGGGAACCTACACACATTCCAGATCGTCCTAACCAATTCTTGAATACACTTGATTTATGCTTCACCACTACTCCTTCTAGTTATAAATACACCATTTTCCCTCCTATAGGTAACTCTGACCATAATCTTATAGCTCTTAGTTATAATGCTTTCTCTCCAACAGCTCCACCATGCCCTAAACGTACTTTCTGGCACTTTAATCGGGCTAATTGGGGGGCAATGCGCCGCTTCTTTGCTAACTATCATTGGAGTGAATCTTGCTTTGTCTCGGGGGACGCTTCTGTCTCTGCTGAAAAGGTAGGGGCCGTAATCCTTGACGGGATGGGCAGATTCATTCCATCTTCAACTAAATCTTTTTCTCCTCAAAATCCTTGGTTCGACGGCAATTGTTCTCTTGCCCTTCGGAAGAGAGACAATGCTTATCGTGAATGGAAAAACTCTCCTTCTCCTATCACTCTTGCTAATTTTCATTCAGCCCGGAATCGTTGCAGGGATGTTCTTCGACGGACTAAGCGTATTTCATAAAAAGGAAGTGCACTGACCTCCTTGGCTCTCCTACTGATAAAAATTTCTGGCCTCTTGTCAAAAATATCTCTAACAACTTCTGTAAATCTGCCTTTCCTCCTCTTATTCGCTCTAATGGTTCTGTAGCTAATACTCCTTCTGAAAAGGCTAATCTCTTCGGCCTCCTTTTTTCATCTAATTCCACCCTGCTCGATTCTGGCATCCCTCCTCCTACTCCTTCTCCTCTCAGGTGTCCCATGTCTGTACCTGTAATTACTCATGATCGGGTGCATGGGATCCTGAAATCTATGAACGTCAGGAAGGCCAGTGGCCCGGATGGCATTCCCCCTCGTGTTCTGAGGGAGTATGCTTCCGAGTTAGCACCTGTCCTTGTTCAGCTCTACTCTCTATGCCTTAATACTAATACTTTTCCTCAATGCTGGAAGCGTGCATTTGTTCAGCCGATCCCGAAAAAAGGTAGTCGCTCTGACCCTTCTAACTATCGTCCTATAGCTCTCACTTGTGTTCTGTCTAAAATTTTTGAAACTCTCCTCAACTCTCATTTCCTGGATCATTTGGAGTCTCATTCTCTTCTCTATGATCACCAGTATGGCTTTCGACGCTCGAGTTCAACTGGTGACATACTCTCGTATCTTACTGATCTATGGTCTTCTGCCCTTAGGGACTTCGGGGAATCTTGTGTGGTGGCGCTTGACATATCCAAGGCTTTTGACCGGGTATGGCATGCGTCGCTGCTCTCCAAGCTCCCTTCCTTTGGGTTTCCTCCTTCTCTTTGCTTACTCTTGTCTAGTTTTCTCTCAGATCGTTCCATTTCGGCACTTGTAGATGGAGCGATCTCTTCCTCCTTTTCTGTCAACTGTGGTGTTCCTCAGGGTTCCGTTTTATCTCCAACCTTATTCTTACTTTTCATTAACGATCTTCTCAACTGCACTTCTAACTCTATTCACTCTTATGCTGATGACTCAACTCTACATTCTTCTACTCATTTCAAATCTAGACCCTCTTTTGCTTCTAGAGTTGCTTCTCGTCTTCAACTTTCCGATTCTATTCTTGCCGATCTGGATGGGATTTCCCGGTGGAGTCATAGCAACCTTGTGAAATTCAACTCTTTAAAAACTCAACTTCTTCACATCTCCCTCTCAAAAACACCTCCTAACTTTCCTATCCTCTTCGATGGCTCTCCCGTCTCACCTGTAAATAACATTAACTTTCTTGGTCTAAACATAAACAATAAACTGTCTTGGAAACCACATATCACAATGGTTGCTAAAGCGGCCTCTAAGAAGCTGGGAATTCTGTTCAGATTGCGTGAATTTTTTTCTTCTGAGCAGTTACTCCAAATATATAAGGGTCTTATTCGTCCTTGTATGGAGTACTGTTCTCACATTTGGGGGGGCTCCGGCTCCTCCTCTCTTCTGGATAAGGTTTAGTCAAAAGCTAAAAGATTAATAAACTGTCCCCTACTTTCAAACTCTCTTGACCGTCTGTCTCTGCGACGTGACGTTGGCGCGCTATCTCTTTTCTACAGGTACTACAATGGCAGGTGCTCGAGGGAATTGGCCTCTCGCATTCCTCCACCGTTGCGTCTTCCTCGTTGCACAAGGGGTGCCCTGCTTTCGCATCAATTTTGTGTGGACGTAGGAAATCCCAGGCTAGGCCGTTGTGGTACCTCCTCCTTTCCAGCTACCTCTATTCTGTGGAATTCTCTATCATCTATTTTTCCTCCTGTATTTAATCTTCCACTCTTTAAGACTTCCGTCTGCGCCCACCTGAGGGCTGTGCGATAGGTGCGTGTGTGTGTTTGAATGAGTTTTGTCCCTGTGTGTATGCCCCCTCATTGAAAAGGGCTCTGCCCGTGAGTGGTGGCGTTCTGTAAAAAAAAAAAAAAAAAAAAAAAAAAAAGATGGGACATATCAGCTTATATCCTCTATTATTTAAATTTTACACTCCTCCATGTGGATCACAAAAACTAAATACCTATTAATAATTTTTCAAAATTTGTAATCCTAACTTTTGACATAAAATATTGAAGAAGACTGCTGATGCCTTTTCAGTTAGTCACCATCGTGTGCCTTTTTACTTACCCGAGACTGACTACGTGTTGACATTTACTGGTTGAGCGACTGATTAATTGAGAGATGTGACATACCAGCATTTACTCCAATCATTTTAAATTTGAAACTCCTCATGTGAAGCTCAAAAATTAATATCTACTTTGTTAATAATTTTCAAAATTTATTAACTTAATTAACTTTTGGTTTAACATTTTAAAATAAATTATTCATCTTCTAGAATCCAAACTCTGATAATGTCTGAAGTTGGTGGACGAAACCGGTCAGCAATTAGAAGAATAAAAAGTTTTTTTAAAATTGGAAGAGAAATTATAACCTATTAAAACAGAAGCTGGAAAAACTTCCAAATAATAATAATAATAATAATAATAATAATAATAAAAATAATAAAGCCTATAGTATTGATTCCAAAACTAATTTCAATTACAGCAATAATTTAAAAATATAAAAATATCAAAAGTAAGAGTAAAGAGAGTAATAATAATAATAATAATAATAATAATAATAATAATAATAATAATAATAATAATAATAGTATGATATAATTTACAGTATTCATAATCAGTATAATTGCAACCGTTATCATATATGATTGAAATAACTTACAGTACAGTATATAGATAATTACAGATAGGTAGACATTGATTTTTTAAGCATGTGATTTTTATTTCCATTTTCAGAAATTAGAGTGCAATGTTTGCAGTGTTGTTGCAGATAGTGCCAAGAGCTTAACCAATCATCGAAGACAGCATGCTTATTCCCCTCGCAGTTATAAGTGTCTCCTCTGTAATACTGAATACAATCATCAGACAAGCTTTAGAATACATATGCGAATACATAAAGGTGAGAAACCTTATGTATGCAAAGAGTGTGGAGCAAGCTTTTCACAAAGTGGTCATCTAAGCATTCACAAGAGAACACATACTGGAGAAAAGCCATATACTTGTGAGATATGTAGTAATAATTTTAAACAGATATCTCATCTGAAAACTCATGTAAGAACACATACTCATGATAAGCCATATAGATGTAATCTCTGTTCTGCAGCTTTTACACAGAATAGCAGTTTGAAGAGGCATAACCGTGTTCATACAGGAGAAAAACCTTATCAGTGTGTTCATTGTGGAATGAACTTTGTTGTGAAAAGTAATATGCAACGCCATCTTAATACTCATACTGGAGAAAGACCATTTCAATGTGACCTATGTCCCGCTTCCTTTGGTCAAGCCATTGATCTGAAACGTCATAAAATTAGTCATACTGGTGTTAAACCCTATAAATGTGAGCTTTGTAATGCATCATTTAGTCGTAAAAATAACTTAAAATGGCATAAGTTAACGCACTCTGAAAATGCTGGATTTCATTGTAATATATGCTTTGTTGGTTTCTCTAGTACTGGTGATTTGAAAACTCATATGAGAACCCATGCCCCTCCAAAACCATATTCTTGTGATATATGCCCTTCTTCCTTCAGGTTGCCAGAATCTCTTAATAAGCATAAAATGATTCATACTGGAGAAATCCCATTGCGTCACAAAAACAATAAACAAAATACTTCAAAGGAAGTTAATTCTAAACCTTTTAATTGTTTGTTCTGCAATGCATCTTTTTGTGAGAAACGAAATCTAAAACGTCATACATTTTCTGTTCATCATAATTTTGGCATTCTCAAAAGCCCTTGTAGTAATAACCAAAAGAAGGAGGAGGAAAAACTTGCTTGCGAAACCCAAACTAATGATTCTTCAAGTACAAATATTGAAACACAAAAGACATCTGAAAATTATGTCCAGCAATCAGAAAATTCTGATTTAATAACCAATATCTCTGCAGCACCTTATGATATCTCCAATTCAAACGTTCACCAAGTTGTGATGCAATCTATACCTAATCTTGATGGAGTATCCCATGTTCCTCAGTTTTTTATATCGGCTCCTGGCCAGGCTCCAAGACCTGCTAGACCAGCTGGTTATTGTCAGAATCATAATCTTCATATATTAACTTACGTTGAAGGAAGCTTTAATCATTGGCAGAGTTGGTGTTTTTGCAACCCTCCCAATCTACCTGAATCTCCTCCACAGGTAATTGTACCATCTATATCTAATGAAATGAATGGAGAAACAATGGCTCAGATTCTCTTTACACCTACTCAAGCTGCTGCGCAAGACAGCTCACAGATTTTAATGAATGTGAATTCCCAGCCTATAACAGATGCGAATAATCAAATATTTTTCTCTCCTACGTTTCTCAATCAGAATATTGCAGTTACTCCAAGTTATTTTAGTACTTTCGCTTTAAATGGGAATCAACCTTTTGAATTACAGGGAGGTATTCTGCAGAGCCCAAGTACAAACTTGCTCAAAGGAATTAAATCAGAGAACTAAACTCATGAATTTGATATCCAATATATATATATATATATATATATATATATATATATATATATTATATATATATATATATATATATATATATATATATATATATATATATATATATATATATATATATATATATATAGTTACCAATTTTGTTATTGTACATATCTATTTTTTTAATTTATTTATTATCTCAGGTTTGATAATTTAATACATTTCAAAAAAACAAAACAAAAAAATAGTCCAAAGAATTTACATAGTTATTGATTTAAGTATAATAGTTTTAAAATGTTTAACTCTAGTTAAATTAATCTTCGAAGGAGTAATTTTTAAATAATTTCTAGTCATTTTATATTATAGTTCCTGATATATATATATATATATATATATATATATATATATATATATATATATATATATATATATATATATATATATATATATATATATATATATATATATATATATATATATATATATATATATATATATTAGGGATGGAGTGAAGTATCGGCATATTTTTAAGTATCGGTATCGGAAATTTTTTGTACAAGAGTAAAGTATCGGTATCGGGGAATTTTATAGTATCGGTATCGGTATCGGTAAAAATTTTGGTATCGCTCCATCTCTAATATATATATATATATATATATATATATATATATATATATATATATATATATATATATATATATATATATATATATATATATATATATATATATATAATATATATATATATATATATATATATATATATTGTGTTTATATAAATATTAAACACAGAAAATTTCTTGAAGCTTTACTACTAATTAAGATATATATAGAAAAATAGTACTTGACAGAAGGTAAAATATTCTTTGAATTATTTGCATTATGTCAAGGAGTTTAAATAGAATTAATTGTAATTTGAAAAAAAAAAAAATTTAGTAAAATTGAAAATTTTTGTAGGTGAAAAGTTTTAGAGTAAGATCTGTTTTAACAATGGTAAGCTTGCTTTTTCCCTTGGGGAGGTATGGGTGGGAGTTCGGTATTAGTAATTTGTAGTAGCTACATAGGTATGTAATTTGACCATTTTTGAATTCAGTTTTAGATGTAATTTTTATGACATTTAAAAAGCATTGTTAGTTACGTGTTTCATAGTACATTGTATGAAAAAGCATATCATCTAAATTATTGTCGTTGTCTGTTTGTTGCCGTTATTGTTAAATGTGATATTAGTACAAAACTCTGTATAAGGTTTATTTATTTGCTATTTTGTTTTCTATTTAAATGGTTTATTAAAAATTGTGTGTAAACATTATTTTTTTTTCTTTTTAAGCTCACTGATCCAGTTTATAATCTGCTCCTGTTAAGAATATTTTTTTTTTTTAAAAATTACTTATAGAACTGGACATTGTATCAGAAACTTGGAATCTGAAGTTCCCTTTTTACCAGGTAAGAATTTTTTTTATGGATTAAAACAAATTTACCAACGAGAAATTTTATATAGTTTCAACAGCTGTCACTGCCTACTTGAATAATATATATATATATATATATATATATATATATATATATATATATAATATATATATTATATATATATATATATATATATATATATATATATATATATATATATATATATAATATATATATAGTTAGTTAATTCGCCACTTTTTAAACTCTCACCTAGGTGAGGACAAGTCGGAAGAAGGAGAGTGTGTAATGTTTTCCCGACCAGTGGTGCCACCCAGCTTGGTGGTTTGGTGTACAGTATTCTGGGGTTGATAGCAGCCCCTGCCACGGTCTTTCAAGTCCAGATTTCCCAACCATCTGTGGACGTAGTTAGTTTTCTATACTCGGAAGACCTACTGCGCATGTGGCAGATAGGAGTGAGTGTTTGTTTTGTCGTTATAGATTGTATTTGAATGTGTTGGCTGTATTATATATATATATATATATATATATATATATATATATATATATATATATATATATATATATATATATATATATATATATATATATATATATATATATATATATATATATATATATATGGTGGGCAAAGGCCGGAGGCCTACCAATTTCCACCAGAGTTGGAAAAAAAATCCTGGTCGTTAAAGGTCTACATGTCCAGATATACGGCGTTTGGAAATCTGCAGGTCATAGAAAGTTGGAAAAACAGATAAAGGGAGTGTGTTTCAGACTTTACCAGTAGAGTTCATGTAAGATTGGGCATAGCGTCAAGTCTGATTTTAGAGTTTTGAACAGAGAAAGGATGAGAATGTGTAGAAAGACGTGTCGCACGAGCTCTTCAGTGGAAGTTTGCGACTGGAGAGTTCAGAAGAGCAGTGACCATTGTGATAGCGATAGTAAAGAGAGGGTGATGCAACAGAGAGAATGACGCAACAATTCGACGGGCAGAAAGAGACTGAAGAGAGTTAATGAGGGCAGGAGAGTTGATGAGACGAAAAGCCCTAGTCTTTTTTCTTCTCAAAGACCTGATTAGTGGAACTACCCCAGATGTGTGAGGCCTAACCCATACAAGGTCGGACAATACCCCTATAGAGAGCAAGCAACTTTGGTGGCGTGAAAAAATTCTGAAGGCGTCTCAGAACACCCAACTTAGAAGCTTGTTTAGGAAGAAAAATGTGATCTTTCCAAGAAAGATCATGAGAAAAAAGAAACACCGAAAATAAGAACTGATGAAGGTTTGAGTCGTTTGTTTTCGAAGAAGATATAGTTGTTTGGAAGATTGTGTAGAGTAGAGAGATGGAGGAACTGAATTTTTGAGGAATTGAAAACAACCCTGTTTTCTCTTCCCAATTTGACAAACGTGAAAGATCAGATGTTAGTTGCTTGAAAGCGACCCTCCTTGCGTCTATTAACTGCTGTAGGGAGGGAAGTTTTTCAAACAAAGAGTAATGAAGGGTGGAGTTATTAGCATAGGAGTGGAAGTAATAGAGAGGTCATTAATGAAAAGTAGAAAAAGTGTTGGATATAGGACAGATCCCTTGAGAAACACCACTATTAATAGATTTAAAGGAAGAACGGTGGCATTCTACAACAGCTTCTATAGAACGACCGGAAAGGAAATTAGAGACGAGATCACAGAGAATTGGATAGATACCAAAAAAGAAGTTTAGAAATCAAAGTTTTGTGCCACACTCTGTCGAAAGCTTTCGATATGTTCAGCGCGACAGCAAAAGATTCACAAATACCGAAGAGCGGAGGACCAAGAATCAGAGAGCAGGGAAAGATCACCAGTAAAGCGTTTCTTACGAAAGCCATAATGAGATAAATTAACTTTTTCTAATATATTTAAAAAGGAAAACAAACACACTAAAAAAATTGACATTTTTTATTAAAATTTCATCACACAAGGAATGTACACGGTACATAAATAGTGACTTACCCTTTAGAAGTAAAATCACATTTGCGATTTTCTATTACAAAATAAAAGCTGAACTTATAATGGACCCTCCATACCTTAAGCAAAATTTTAACCTCTAACAAATAGCCTTCATTTCTTATATTATGGTGATGTGATTTTAAAAGACGAATATAATATCAATTATTCAGAAGAGTATAATTTCTATAATAATCATAACTCGAATAAACATATTATGGCAGTTTTTTAAAATTTTTATAATTCTTGGAATATAAAATAATGGAATGAATACTTAAAAATAAATGCAACCATACTTTTATTCTTATATAGGTTTTTGCCCTAAACTAAGCTGAATTATTTAAACAAAAAACATTAATAAATTCCAGCCATTTATAAATTATAGCGTAAATAGTGAATGTGCCCCAAACACCAACTATACAAAACATTTAAAACAAAAACTTTTTCTGTGAAAGAAGAATGAATTATGGAAAATTATTTTGAAATTTAAAAAAAAAAAAAAAAAAAATAAAGATTTAATAATTTCAGCTAATTGGTATTTATCTATAAATATAAAATAGTTCTCAAGTGCAGATCTAGGGTAAATATACTAATAGAGAACTTGAAATAGAAATATGTTGCAAAAAATGGAGACTTCAAAATAAATACGCCTGTGAAAGAGTAAATAAATATCTGAATTTAGTTTTTCGCAGGATAATTTCTATAAAATTTATATTAAATTTAATTCAACAATAAAAGAAAGGTTTAGGAAAAGATTCAACAAAGCAGACTGGTGGGAGAAAAAAAAAAAAAAAAAGCTGAACGTAATGTCATAATTATACACTTTTATAATTAAATACAAGACATCCCTTTCGTCTTTTTACTACAAGAATGTGCCAAGTTTGGAAAAATGTGAGCATACAAAGAACTTTTAAATATACTTGGAGAACCAATGGCAGGATACAGAATTTTTTTTATTTTTATTTTTTTAAAGAATTAATGTAAGTAAAAAATAAAGATTATTGTGCCTACTGTGGAAGTAAAATTCTTTACTTCAGATTTTAACATTTATCACAGTCGAACTGTTATATATATAATAATAATAATAAAAAAAAAGTTTTACTATCCAATTTGTATATAAATATGAGTTATACAAGACGTATTCTTTTTACCATTCAATTATACATAGCAAAAAATAAAAAGGAATTCTTGTACATCGTGGTTAACAAAAAATTGTAAATGAGTAACATAATAATCACATTGTATGAGAAACATTGCAGCGTACTGCAGAAGTAGATGTAGTAGATGAACAGCTGATTGTGTGGTTATTAAACAAAAAAAAAATCAAAATTCGTAAATATAAGTAACTTATAAAAAGAGTTAAGAATATTTAAAAGTCCTGTAATTTACAACTATGCCGTTCCCATGGCATAGGACTAAATGATTGACTCACGTGCTTAAATGTGCTGGTTCAATCCCAGATGGAGATCTTATGAAGAACCTTACTAGAAAAGTTCTCCTCAAAAAGGGGGGGGCAAAACCGGTCAGATGAAAATTTTTTGATTAAAGAAAAAAAAGACATAATAATAGCCTTGTGATTGAAGAATGGAAACTAATACAATAAAAAACAAAATTACGTAAAAAATATAAATTGTATCAAATTCGTCTACTTACTATCAACAAACAATGAGAATTAATCATTAGCGAATTTTTCTTAAAACTGACAAACTGTTTCTGGAATTCAAACTAAGAAACGATCAAAAAGTTAAATTATATTTTTATTTAAATAATAAAAAAAAAAAAAATCAAGGATTAAAGAGGAGACTAGTAAATTAACTACTGACATCAGTCTATTCTGACGTTCGAAATTTGAAGTGATCCTAAAGGTAAGAACAAAAATGATACACAAAAACATTTACACATTAAATGGATATAATAAGGTAATAATGGGCGAAAAAAAAAAAAAAAACGTTTCATTGGGAACAGAACATATATATCATCCATTGCACATAAAATATATTATTCTGGGTAGAAAATAAATATTTAGTACTTTTAAAAATTTTTAAATATCATTTAAATCAATAAATTGGATTTTAAAAAAAATATTGGATAAATTGTATGTAAAAAAAATTCTACTTGTGTACTGATATATATATATATATATATATATATATATATATATATATATATATATATATATATATATATATATATATATATATATATATATATATATATATATATATATATATATATATATATATATATATATATATATATATATAAACTAACATAAGTTCTTTAGTTATAATTCAGTATGCTGGTGAACCTTTTCTGAATTTTCTGGCTCATTACATATTGCAGGTGTGGTAAAAAGAAAAAGATATTCACACCTATTTGGCTCGGTTACAGAAGTAAGTTCATTTTCGATTCCACAATTCAATCTCACCTTTTAAAAAAAATTCAATAATATATTTATTTACCAAACATTCGAATAAAATACTTCAATATAAATACATCATATGACGCTTCTTACCTCAGCGGATCTTTGAGGACCATTCCAACATCCTTGACCACCTGTGTATTTCATAATGGAGTAAGGATCTTCTGCAGGCCCTGTCCATGATCCCCATGATCCTAAACGGGTTTCACCATGACCATTCTTTTGTTTCTGGGTAGCCTACAAAAAATTTTTTTTTTTTAAAAAAAAGTCGTGAAATAACAGGTCATAGAAAACCTTATTTTAAGTATATTATTAGAAATACAAAATTAATATTTATAAGTTGCATTAGAAGCCTGTGATGTTTCAAAATTAAGGACTGGGTGGGTGGAGGATATTCAGGTTGAAAAAGCTTACACGTTATAAAAAATGGGGGGACTGTAGTGAAAAGCTTATGTCTCATACTGTATTATATACAAGAACCCGTTACGGCTTACCAGAATAGTGGCCATGCTGGGTTGGAAATCTAATTCTATGGGCGGATCTTTTCATAGAACTATTGATACATGTCTAAATAGTTTTTAAAATGTTAAGCAGAAGCTACAGTTATTGAAGGAAGGCAAGTATTATATTGCAGTTGAAGTAGGATGATTCGGCCGAGACACAAGGTAGCCTTTTGGAAGCGGCATAATCCAAAAAGTGGAAAAAAAAGGGGGACGGTGTATAGGATGCAGTTGAATGAAATCCACAAAGACAATGAACTGATGCGAATTGGCGATGGTATAAGTTAGATGAGAGGAGGATTCCAGGACATGAAGCGGTTGTATGTAAGAGTGATGTAGCCAATGTCGAGGAGTGCGAGGATCACTTCCTATAGGAGATTATATCTATGAAAGGAAGATCACTAAAAAATATTCGGTTTGAAGTTTTTGAGTTTTGTCCCTCAATGATCATTCGTCCAAAACTTTAACCACAATCCCTTAATAATCCAAGATAATAATCAGCTGATGGAAAGTAACCTTGTGTAATGGTTTCCGATATTGATAGATACCAATGACAACTGCTGAGACAATGGAGGCCTCTTAGGTCTCTCTGTCAGCTCTTTCATTTTCCGTGATCCCTAAGTGAGAGAGGATCCAGAACAAGGTAATTTGCTGTCAGCAAGAACGGAAAATTTTAAGGAATTTTTGTACAGCGGATGCTATTGCGTTTTTGAAGTAGGGGGCTTTGAAAGTCTGAAGGGGAGGGTCCAATGTTGAAATTTAAAAAAAAAAAATTCGATCGATTGCCCCGAAATTTTTTTTTGAAAATTTTCCTTTTTAAAATGAATGGTGGGGGCAAACCACTGGTCGGATTGACACGAAAATTGAACTGTATATTCATAAATGTATTAGCTACAAAAGCTTCTAACAGAGTTTTGTTATTTGCTTTTTAGAAAAAAGTTATATGCCATTTTCTGACGAACTATGGAAAAAATTTATAAAAAAAACTACTTACAACATTTTTAATTTTTGGTGAGGGTATAGAGGAGGGACAGGGCTACAACTTGTTCTCAATACATCATTCAATGCTATTTGTTGGTTTCGAGATATAGCCTCTCAAATTTGGCCAATTTTCAAAATTTCCAAAGTTTGAGAGGCTATATCTCGAAAAAACAAAAAACAAAAAAAATAGTTTTTAATAAAGTACTGAAAAAGTTGTAGCCTTGTTCCTCCTCTATACACCCATCAAAAAAAAATAAAAAACTCCTTATGTGCATTTTTTTAATGATTTTTTTGTCCAGAAGGGTACTGTTCAATTTAAAAAAAAAAAAAAAAAATTAAAGTGCACATAAATTTTTTTTTTCCTCTAAAGCGCTGATATCAAAAATCACCATGCAGTGCTTCTTGCAATTGTGACTAAGAATATTCGGTAAAATTTTCAAGTCATTTCGATCAGTGGTTTGGCCACGCCATTCACTTTTTTTTTTTTTGGAAAAATGTTCCAAATAACTTTCAACCCGTTATAGACACAGAAAAAAGTTAGAAATTTTGTTTTCGGGGTGCTGAAATGCATGTACCCTACAAATTTGATAAAAATCGGTCAAAAATTAAAAAAGTTTTTTTGAAATTGGACTCTTTCTGAAGAGCGAAAAAAATGACATACGGTTGATGATCTGAATTAAGGGTGAAAATTCTGGAGGGGTATCAGTAATGCTGCTAGTTCTGCTTCAAGAATAGAAGCATGAGGAAGAAGGGCTGAGGAGGAGGTTTTGGTTAGGAGACACGGCAAAAGATCCAACGCGGTATAGTTTTAGAATCGTCCATTAACACTGGAGTAGATCTTCCGAAAACTAGTGTGAAAAATAAACGATGCCTTTAGAAAGGTTACAGGGTGGCCGGATTTGGAAATTTGGAAAGAGAGGACAGGACCTAACAGATGGAGGGAGTTGGAAATAGACAAGGTGTCACATTCCATCATAAGATAACAGCAGCACTTCCTGCAGGAGTACGTTGAGAAAGCCGAAAATGATACAAATTGTGTTAGTAAATGGCAAATACAATACGAAAATGATATCTGATCCCCCTCACCAGTTAAAGGTATCTTCACGATATATATATATATATATATATATATATATATATATATATATATATATATATATATATATATATATATATATATATATATATATATATATATATATATATATATATATATATATATATATATATATATATAAAATGCTTTAAGAAGTATTCATAATAGAAAAAAACGTAAAATATTTGAATGTATGGAAATTTCATAAGTAGCGAGCAATAACATTGTTGCAAAATAGGTTAAATTTAAATTTTGGATTACCTGCAGTCATGAAAACAGTAATTGCAAATTTACAAGTGAATTCAAATATAAGCTTATGAATATACCAGAATCAATGAATTGTTACACGTAATGAGATTAATATACTCTTTTGTTTATATAGTTGCGAGTTTATATTAATTCTATAGGTCCATAGAACGTAACCAAAATAACAGAAACTTTAGTCTGAAATTTTTTTTACTGTAAATTCTGAAGTATTTTATCTAATTAAACTTTATTTATTCATTAAAAAAAAGAAGTACATAGGCTTCATTTAGTCAGAGAAACGTTCTTGGGTGATTTTCTTGTGATAATGCTGGAAATAAGGAATGACGACGGGGTTTGATACAATGAGAAATGCCCTTTCAAAAGAGGACACCTACTAACTATTGGTTTTAACACACACACACACCTATCTATTAAATCATTTTCCGCCTCATGGCATAAATTATGTTGTATAAGAAAGACATTATATTATAGAAAATAAAATAAAATAATATTTAACAAGGCAAAACGTACACTATCAAAAGGACAAAGCTTGTAAACATATTCACGGTCTGTATATTCGTAACACCTTCCTTCAAACCCTCGAAATTCATCATTTGGTCCAAAGTCTTTAGTAAGGCCGTCCTGCAAATTCTGAATCTCTTTGATTATATCTCGTAGTTGATCATCAGCTGTTTTGTAATCATCTCTAGCGGCGTTAGCAACTGAAATTAAAAATAAATAGAAGCGTATCTGAAGAAAAATATATTTTAATAGATCGTCTGTGATGGCTCTCCATTCCTCTTTCATTTATACCATATTTTATTTATTTTTTTAAATTTAAAACTAAAAAGCGTCAATTGTTTTAAGAAATAAAGAAAACATCACTTGGTGGTTCTAAATATACTATCAACTCATGTCGACTAATATATATATATATATATATATATATATATATATATATATATATATATATATATATATATATATATATATATATATATATATATATATATATATATATATATATATATATATATATATATATATATATATATATATATATATAATA
The DNA here is from genome assembly GCA_009176605.1 of Armadillidium nasatum. Taxonomy (NCBI): domain Eukaryota; kingdom Metazoa; phylum Arthropoda; class Malacostraca; order Isopoda; family Armadillidiidae; genus Armadillidium; species Armadillidium nasatum. Next base: position 113,443 of record SEYY01020788.1, on the reverse strand, counting down.
TATCAAACTAAAAAAAATTAAAAACAATAAATTTTTAATAGGTTTATCGAAATGTATTAAGACAATTCCTAATAAAATTTAATTTACCATCAATGAGTCTCTGAGTTTCGGGGTCGTATTGTATTTCATCTTCCTTTTCCTCTTTTTCATCCTCCTCTTCCTCCCCTTCTTCTTTTGCTTTAGTAGCTTCTAAATCTTCTACTTCGTCAGCATAGTCTTCATTCTCTTCATCTTCTTCATCACCATCACCATCTTCATCCTCTAATCCTTCCTACAAAAATTAAAACATATTTAAAATAAACCTACTATTTCATCATTTTATATTTAAATTTCACTTTTATCTTTTAATATGTGTGATCCTTTTTTTCTACCTGAGCTTCATATTCACTCTGATATTCTTTGTCTGATTCTTCGGTTACCGATTTTTCTGATGCAATGTCAACAAGCTAATAATAAATTTAATAAAAAATAATATAATAATATATATATATATATATATATATATATATATATATATATATATATATATATATATATATATATATATATATATATATATATATATATATATATATATATATATAATATATATATATATATATATATATATATATATATATATATATATATATATATATATATATATATATATATATATAACCCCGACTTCAGCAACCTCCCAAGAAACTCACAAATCTCATTAGCAAGATTGAGATGTGGGCACCACCCAAACTTACAACAATACAAACATAAATACAAAATAAACCAGACAACTTCTCCCACTTGTACCAGATGCGGAGAGGCCCCGGAGACCGAGTCACACTTTCTATTACACTGTCCTTCCAACTCTCGCCCCAGAATCTCCTGGGGCATCACTACCTTGAAAGATCTCTGGACGAGGCCGACTGCGGCGGGCGGCTTCATTAGCGAAGTGTGGCCACCTCAGCGTGGGGTGGTCAGGGGGTGAGAAGGTAAAAAAAAAAATATATATATATATATATATATATATATATATATATATATATATATATATATATATATATATATATATATATATATATATATATATATATATATATATATATATATATATATATATAATTTTTTTTTTTTCCTTTTTCTGTGGTTCTTGTCTCTCTACTATGAGAACCGAGCAGACTGAAGAAAGGTCATAATGGCACCAGGTGGGGACCAGTTCCCCGGAATTGACACGTTGTAAATGTCTTTGGAATATATATATATATATATATATATATATATATATATATATATATATATATATATATATATATATATATATATATATATATATATATATATATATATATATATATATATATATATATATATATATATATATATCCTTCTTCAAACTGCTCAGTCATAACTACTTACTTTCATATTGTTCCATATCGGCAGTTGTCCATGAGAGATATCACCACCTTTCTTCAACAATAGTGGTTTCTCAGGGTTTGTCTGATCTCTTCCCTTATTCATATTTTTGAATTACAACCACTTCAGATGTACCTCTATCTTTATCCATTCCTAAGTCAATAAGTTAATTTTCTTCTTCTAATTATTTCAAATATTGCATCTACAATTGCTGATCAACTTAAAAAGCACTGATTCTGTTCTTGCCAACCTGGTTTACAGTTGGAAAGCTTCAACTTCTTTAAAAAAAAAAAATCCTCGATCAACATCTACATATTCTCTTTCAAAAACAGTTCCCAACTCTATATTTTTTCCTTTATGGATATTACAGAAATTCTTTGCCTCAGCATAGAATTGCAAGGCAATAATAATAATAAAAATTTAAACACATATTTTTGTGCTTTTCTTCAAAAACACAAATTAAGGTTTATTTTATAGACTCCCAGTACTATCTCCCAAAAATACTGTTATACACACAAATAATGGAGTCAAATAAAAACAAATAAGCATTCAATATATCATTTTTAATGTAAAAAATACGTTATTCAAAATGACCGCCTTTTGCCTTAACACAAATCTTATGTCTGTTGGGCGAGTAGTCTATTACAATGGGTAGCTCTTCCATCAGAAAGTTTTTTACCGTACCACTTAAAGCTCGCTATAAAGATCCAAAATTTTGGTGTCGTCTGTTTTAGATAATAGACTCTAAAACAGCCCTTAATTTGTAATCCAAAGAATTGAGATTGGTGCTGCCAGACGGCCTATAATCAACCGTCAGAATATGGGGAATTGTCTGTGTGTCAAGCTTCAGCAGACTTCGCTTTGTATCCCACTGCCGAATGATTTTGAAAGGTTCATGGTTCATTTTGGAAGAGGGTCTGACCTAGTACTTCTCTCACAAATTTCAGAACGATCTACTGTACACAACTGATAGGGTTTTAACAATTTGTTCATAATAAATGGATGAATCTTAACTCATTCCCCAACAAACCATCACAAAAGACGGATGATAACCCCTTGGACTTGCAGGATACATCCTATTGTTTTGTTTAAGATTTCATTCCATGTGAAATTTTTTTTAAGTCTGCAAAGGGAATTTTTTGATGCCAATCATGGGCGTCCTCAGCCAACAGGCATTTCAACTTTTTTTATCCTACCCTTTTTAAAAGAGCATCTGTGAATAAATAAATGTCAGTGCGACTTTTGTAAGAACTTCACCGTAAGTCTTCTCTGATGAAGATGCGCGACATGGAAATCTTAGGTATATGCATTCACGTGACATGATTTTTTGTTTACAAAGAGTATTTCACTCAATTTTGTGCCTTTACAGTTATGATAGTCTGTTGGGTCCAAAAGGAATGCGGCCTACTAGATTTATGCTAATCTTTCATAGCCAAATACCTAGCTGTTTCAGTCTTGAAAATGGTACCTTTTTCTTTGAAACAATTATCTAATTATGCTATAACAGCTCGAGGTTTTGTCTACCTCCTCATTCCATAGTTACCAAATATGCAACCGACAATGGGTTAACGTTAAATATTGACAACTATATGTCATTGTGTTGGATATATAGTATATACTAATTTTTTTACCGACCTACAGCAACTTCAATTTTGCACAGTATTTTTGCAGGCAATATATATATATATATATATATATATATATATATATATATATATATATATATATATATATATATATATATATATATATATATATATATATATATATATATATATATATATATATATATATATATATATATATATATATATATTTGAATTGAATTTCTTTCTCTCTTTCAGAGCTGGTAGAAGAGAAGAGAGAGTTGATACGGCAGAGGCCTTCTGAGGCTATGACAACACACATATATGTATATATACATAAATGTGTGATTGTATAGAATTTGTTTTATTTGCAGGTTACACAAGCCATTAAAGTTTATATGCAAAATTAATGTAGCTTGCTGATATAAAATTAATCCGATAGTAGATTAATGTAATGAGTTTAAATGTTATGATAAGTCAATACCTAAACCTGAGTATAGTTAAGTTGGTTATAAGCTTGCTGTTTGCTATCTACTAAATAAAATATAACTAACTCATAATAAGTAATAAAAATAATAATAAATAATAATAATAATAATAATAATAATAATAATAATAATATTGGTATAAGTAAGCAAGATCTCCAAAATACAGGACGAAGAAAGAAGTAATAAGTATGTGATAGTGTTGATTGAACTAATTGTATATATATATATATATATATATATATATATATATATATATATATATATATATATATATATATATATATATATATATATATATATATATATATATATATATATATATATATATATATATATATATATATATATAATAGGGAAAAATTTGCTTCATACTATTAACACAATACTCTTGCTGAGTCAGCAGGTTCAAATTATGAAAAAATATAAATATAATTTTTAATTATATATATATATATATATATATATATATATATATATATATATATATATATATATATATATATATATATATATATATATATATATATATATATATATATATATATATATATATTAAAAAGGTAAGGGTAGGTGGAGGGAGTATGGAGGAGGTGGATGAGAACAGCTTGTATGAGATCGACAGCAGAGGAAGAGCTTCGTTTGAGGCTTCTGACAAGTTACAGTTACAATCTACACTTACAGGTTATTGGTGAGAATGAAAATATTTAAAAGTCTGAGAAAGGATAATTTTCTAAGAATAACTCTGGAACTATCTCTAAAAATGTTTGTATACTTTAACATTTTAGTAGTTAGCAATTTTCTAGCTCAGAGAGATATTTATTTGTTTTTGATCATTATACTTGGATCTGTTATCAATTTAAATTAAAAGTTTGAGTTATTAATGTTTTCCTAAAATTTTATGGAAAATGAATGATTGCTAATTTTAAATTACTAACTATAACAACACTAAAAAAGGAATCAGGTAGCTTTTAGCTTTATTTTTGAGACAGTTCATTATTGAAGTTCATAACTTTAATATATCCACAAAGATATAAGAATGAAGGATAAACGTAGTCCCAGCAAAAAGAATTCCTCAGAAATAGGGAATTAATAATTCTTAACCTTTGTGAGAAAAAGTTAGATATCAAATCTGGCAATCAAGGCTCTGAGAATCCGAATGTATACACATGGCTAGTTGGACGATAAAATTAAAAAAATCAGTGTTAACAATAACATAGTTAATTCCCTTGTGAAAACATAAAAGTTTAAAGGAAGGTTATGTGAGGGACTATGGTCAGGAAAGGGCTGGCGTACGAAGTTCCTCTTCAGATTTGGAACCATTAGAGAATACTGGGATTGAGCTGCCATGGACAAGTGTGGGACTATATGGACTTTCAGAAGAGCTGCAAGATTAAAATTTTTGGGAAACGGAAAAAACTAAGCAAAATGGAGATGGATACATACAAAAAGTAAGATGCTATGAAAAATATAGCAACTGGCTATCTCTATAACAAGGGTAGTCAATGAGGAAGGTGAGAAGTTTGAAACCAAAAATGTGTACCAAACACATATTCTTTCAGATAGAGAAAGCTAAAATGTTTGTCTCCACTGTAAACCTCTACTTGGGTGATGAGTGGAAACATCCAAAGACAATTCTACAGCATATTCTAAATTGGATCTGACAATGCAAAAGGCTGAAACCATTTGCACATTCATAAGCTAACTGGGATAGAATTAGGGTAAAGATAAGAGATATAACAGCATCTACGATTTGCACCTCATAGCAGTAACTGTTTGATATGTGTGTAAGGAATAACTGAGATGTCATTTATTAAAAAGGCATAAGTGAAAGTTTCTGGAAGATTATTAGGCAAAAATCTCAAACATATGCATGGTCAAGAAAAGACTAATAAGTGATCGATAATGAGATGAAGCATATTGAAATGTTTATATAATTCTGCAAGAGTATCCAAATTTTCTTTCACTAGTCTCCATTTTAAATTCATGCACGGTATCAACATGCTTTTCTCTCAGAAAACTATATACCTTAATATATATATACGAGTATATATAAAAAAACGAAAGTGAAAGAAAATAAAAGCATATTTAACTAGGGGAATCAAACAAATAGAAGAAAATAAGGAGAGGGAGGACAAAAACGAAATGAACAAACAAAAAGCAGATTCAGAAGTATATTTACACCTTTCTACGTATAAAGGAAGATGTCAAGACCTAATATTTTGTAGGTGTGCAATTTATTCGCATTTCATGTGTTACACTTTCTATACCTGTACCTAAAGAGCAATTTCATATTTACTTTTAATAAAAATATTTGTAAAAAGGAATATAATAATTACAAAGCATTTTGAGTTTTAGAATTCATTGGAAATGCTATTTTCTCAAATTATCAAATCCAATGAAATAACACCAGATTTATCACGACTTGTGAGTAGTGCTACTCGTACTACATTAATGTACTCTCTCTCTCTAAAAAAAAAAAAAAAAAAAAAAAAAAACTACCTTAAGAAAGATACAGAACAAAAAAATTATTAAATTTTGTATAATATGTGTATAATGTAATGTATAAGTGAACCATCCCAGATTTATAGGGCATGCTCCATACAAGGCAAACAATACTCCTATAAAGAACATGCATCTGGGGTGGTGTGAAGAAATTACAAAGGTGTATCAGAACACCAAGCCTCTTGGAATCTTGTTTAGAAAGAGAAGTAATGTGATCCTTCTGAGAAAGTTCACAAGAAAAAGAAACACCAAGAATATTAGGGATGGAGGAAGGTTTGAGTTGTGTGTTTTCGAAGATGTCATAGTTATGGGAAAGGTTGTGTCGAGTAGAGAGATGAAGGAACTGAGTTTTTGAGTCATTGAAAATGACCATGACCATTCAATTATGTTCAACGAATAAGGATTGATATAAAGATTTTAATATCTGCTTAAATTGTATAAAATATCAAAATTAGTAATGGAAGTGGTTTCTGTTAAGAAAAGAAGTAAAAAGGAGTATGTATTATTGTCTGACGGGCATATATTTCTGAGGATGTTTTAAAGCGTTTCTTAAGTAAAAAAAAAAAAAAAAAAAAAAAAAAAAAAAAAAAAAAAAAAAAAAAAAAAAAAAAATCCAATTTCAGATACATAAAACAGAAAGAGAAATAGTTGCTTGCCTCTTCTTCCGTCTGACCAGATTCTTCTTCAGGGAGCTCCTCAGATGGTGATGGAGGAGTGAAGAGTTGTTTTTGATGCAGATAGGCAGGCTTCATCAAAGCCCAACCAGAGATAAGGAAATTTTCCAGATCGATGCTTTCTTTTTGTTGCAAATAAAACTAAAATAAAAATCATTATAAAATAAGTAAATAGGTGTTCTTACTTCCATTTAAAATTTTTATAAAATAACACGTTAAAAGTTTTTAGTTATATTTTTTTTTAGTAATATCATGCAATGAAATGTTAAATTAACTATCACATATATGTAAAACATGAGAAACAAACCTGCGCTTCAGTTTCTGAAACTTCTCCATCTCTATTAGTATCAAACACCTGATTTGCTTGCAATTCTTGAATTGTAATCAGACCATCATTATTTTCATCTAACTTTTCAAAAGCTTCACGAGCATCATTTTCGTCTTTTTCCTTCCTCTCCTTTTCTTGTCTTGCTTTTATTTCTTCTTCGATAGCTTTATATTCCTCAAGAGCTTCTTTTTCGAGAGCTTCAGCAGCTTCCTTTACTGATAATTTTTCGGCTTGTATTTCCTGTGCCTTTTCTTTCTCTTTCAAAAGCACTTCAATACGAGCCTAAATAAATGTAATAAATTTTAAAAATTTATAAAGTTCACCAACGCAATCCTGCGAGTTCTTAAGATAAAAACGATGTATACAAAATCACGCAAACATAGATACATTTTTCTATCTTATTAGGCAACACATCTATTTTTACTGTTTTGGCATATAATTTTATATCTATTTGGGGGGGGGGGGAATATCTTTTCATCATTACTCTAATTTGAAGGCTAAATTTCCTTATTTTATTAACTCCATCACTTCACAAGTACCAATACTAACATATCAAATCTCTCCTTTAATGCTTACGTAAAACTTTGTGTGTCTTAAGTAACACAAACAGCTTAGTAACATTTACACTTAATACAACAGTTTCTTTTTTGCAATAAAATACCCACCTCTAAAATAAGACAGACCAGCCAACAGCTTTGTCATATACTCTACAACTACTATCACTTATTCTCTCTTAACATGTAAAGTATAAACACTATCACATATAAGTGATAATGTTTTGTAAATATGTTTTGTAAATATGTAAACTATGGAATCACCATTACTGTCGTTTTCATATATATTTTTAAAAAAATCTTTTTTCATTTTCACATAAAAGAATTATTTCATTATATTGTTCATACGTGACTAAATATTAATTAAAATTTGAAGAACAATTTTTATAACAGCATTTGTATTATTTCGAAAAAAAATTTTTTTGTTTTTTTTTGTTTTTGTTTTGTTTTTTTTGGAATACAAAATAATTTAAACTTTTTTTTTTTTTATTACTGACCCACTTCCTGAAATCCAGCTCTAAAATCTCATCTATATATCAATTTGTTTTTTATTTCCTGTCATGTTAAAAAAATTTTTTGTTTCCTATAAACAATTTCCCATTTTTCTATCCATGAATGAATTTTGAGGTCCTACATTCCAATGATTAACCCTTAAAAAAAAAAAAAAATTTCAGTAAACTTAAATACTGTACATATTTCAACAGAACACTTATTAAGCCTGAAACACTCATTAAATCTCTTAAGCACTCTCTCACCTAAGACTTAACTGCCTTTCATATTTTAAAATAATTATACATTGAATATTAGTTTCCACTTTTCATTCATTGCCCATATTCAGTATTTCTTCCAAAATTAAAACATTGTTATATCATTATGTACAAAAAAATGTCAAAAAAAAAAAAAAAAAAATAAAAAAATAAATAAAATCAATAATTTGATTTAATCAATGCCAACTTTAACACCAATAAAAATCTAGAAAAATATTTACGTTTTTAATCTACAAATTAAAACTGAAAATTACTAAATATCAATAATAATAATAAATACCAACCTGTTTTTCTTTTTTAATATTTGCCCCTTCTTCCGCCATTTTTTTGCGAATATTATATCCTTCGTATTGTACTTCTGCCATTCTTCTAGCTTCTTCCCTCGCCACCTCTCCCAAAAGATAGCAATTATCTATACAGTCAGCTGATGAAGCATATTCGTCAGAAGTGTCGCAACAATCACAAACACCATCATTCACAAAAGTTGATGATATATCTTGGCCAATATGGCCGATGTTGTTGCAATGAAAAACTCCTAATAAATAAAATAAATAAATAAATAAATAAATATATAAATATATATATATATATATATATATATATATATATATATATATATATATATATATATATATATATATATATATATATATATATATATATATATATATATATATATATATATATATATATATATATATATATATATATTAAGGATACAAAAGGACTGGGTTTTTCAATTTGGGCTAGAACTGGGAATTAGTAAGAATTTAGAAAAAAAATTAAAAAAAGTATCCAGCTTAGTAAAGTATCGGAATCTTTCTATTTATTTCCATTACTGTATCTATAATATATCTACATATATATATATATATATATATATATATATATATATATATATATATATATATTATTAATATCTATAAAACTCCATTCTAGATTTCACCAAAGCATCTGATAAAAAACTACCTATATCACAAAATGATATAGGTAAGGTGTTTTCTAACTGGATAAAACATTGGTTAAGTAATAGTCAAATTTTATTATAAAAGCTCCTAAAAATTACTCAAAGGTTTTATGTTGGTCACACTTCATTACATATATATGTAAACTAAGGAATAAAGAGTATGGTTTTCTTCAGTTTGCTTTTGAAACTACTTCTGTTGATAATTATCGTGATGGCTGTATTAAAGTACAGCATGACTTGGATAAACTTCTTGGTTGAGCTGATAAGTGACAAACGAATTGCAATAGAAAAAACTTCACAGTTTCAAATCAATTAAGGCTTTTTTTGTTTTTTATTTATTGTGGAGCATGATGAAAAAGGACTTTCGGTGGTTATTAGTAGCAATCTTGAAAATGACAGAGCAAATATTTGGAATTTAGAAATAGAACATAAAATATGTTAGGAATTATAAATGTGATGTTGCTAACAAGAATAATGATGAACTGATCAAACCCTATAATAGTTATGTTACACCTGTGCAGAAATTTGGACCCATAACAAAGAAAGTAATGAACATACAGCTACAACAAGGATTTATGATTTTGCAAAGGTGTTATGAGATTAAGATTGAAGCAAATGGACATGTTTTCAATAGAAGAGATCTCTTACAGGGAATATAATTGAGCTTTATAAAATTTCTTAATCTCTCAACTTTATTAAGAAAAATAAGTTCTTAAGACCTTGAGAGAAGAACTAGTGATCGCAATAACTAAATAAATTTGTCATTTTTGATAAAATACATTTCTAGTTACAAAGTAGTATTTATGTTTAGACTGGTTTGCCTCAGGATGTGATAGCTTTATAACTTTTAAAAATAGGTTGGATAGGCATATAAATGGCTTGAGTATTATATAGTTAACATGCATTGTTCCTTTAAATTTATTCCAATGGGATATTGTTTTGAGCATTATTTGTTTTGTAAATAAAACAAATTGCATGATTGATTTATTAGGAGTTGAAAGAGGTAGTTGGGGATTGTATACAGTATGTATCCTGTATCCTCTTTTTAGCTGAATTAGCACCTACTAAGAAGTGGGATGGTAGATTAAAAAATAATTATAATTTAAAATAATAATAATTAACATCTCACTTGATATGAAGAATTATTTAAGATTAAATAAATTGTAAATTTTGTTATTTTTTTTGGAAAGCAAATAAATCGTATTTACATTTTATTTCTTTCAAAAAAAAAAAAAAATACTCAAATTTTCAGTTCGCTATATGTGAATACCACTACTAAAAAAAGGTGTTAATTGCTTATTTTTTTTTTTTTTTTAAACAAAATTCTTTATAGTATCAATAAAAATGTTATTTTTTATAATTATTTTTTAATTATTTTGTTTATGATCATTACCATCCCACTCTTATTACATGCAATTTCAGTAAAATAATAATAATAAGCATGAATTATATAATCAATTATTATTTCTTTCTCAATAATTATATAATAGCTTTATACAAAATCTTATACTCAAACTGTGTAAATTGAATAATTAAATAACAAACCATTAATGCAGGCAGACGTTCCAGGTTCATCACTTCCATCAGAACAATCACAATAATCATCATTTATGTAGTTAAAAGGGATTGTCCAAGAACCATCAAAGCATGTAAATGACTTCGAAGGATCGTAAAATGAAGACTCTGTAGGTTTTTGAAGTAGTGTGAAATAAAATAAAATAAAGATAAAAAATATATATTTATTATTATTAAAAATGAATAGGCTTATATTATAAATTAATATCATTGTTATTAAATAAAAATATATATTAATAGCTATTTAATATCAAAAGACATTCTATCCTATTAAATAAGAAATTGGGTCAGAATACTAAGACTGTTCTAATAGTTTTCTTTTTATTCAAAAGTTCACATCTCACGGGCATTGCCCTATTATAAGAGAGGAACTTTAATAGGTAGTATACACCTAGGATCCCTAAGTGGAATCGAACCGGCGCCCTCAAGCACGTGAATCAATCACTCTACCGTTTGAGCCACGATGGACGGCAAAACAGAGGTCTCAATCAAATTCTCAAGTCACAATTGGTATTCTAAAGAACTTGTAAACTTTTTCACTTAATGAACTCAAAACAGCTTTGTAACTGTCAAGTAAAATAGTTGAACTATTTTTATAAATATATAAATATTAATTCCTTAATCAATGAGTGAACAATTTACAGACATGATATACTACTACTACTACTAATCCTATTCTCCAGGCATGCCAATATTACTACTAAAGCTTAACTGACAATTTAAAAAATACAAAGATAATATGAACTATCACATCTGGGAACTGTTCATGTAATATTTTGCTTTATTAATTACCTTTAAGCAGAATATGTCACATTAAACATTCCGTCACATCTTAGCATAATGAAATGGCAAAGGACCATTAAACTATATATATATATCCTCTGGTGAACAAGGCCAAAAGCCCTACCAATTTCCATCAGAGTTGGAGAAATATCAAAAACCTGGTCAAGTTTAAGCTGACATGCCTCGATACAAAGCGTTTGAAAGTGTGCAAGTCAAAGAAGTTAGGAAAACAGATAAAGGGGGTGTGTTCCATAGTTTACAAGATGAGTACATGTAAAATTCAGCATAACTGTTAAGTCTGGCATCAAAGAATTGAAGACAAAGTATAAGACTGTGCAGAAAGCTGTATAGCACGTGCCCTTCTCAGTGTAATAGGTATTCGATGAGAGAGTTCAGAAAAGCAGTGTCTGCTGTAATAAAGATAGTATAGATAGTGACACAACAATTTAACATACAAAAAATGCAGAAAATTAGTGTCGGAAGAGTTGATAAGATGAAAAGTCTAGACTCCTTTTCACAGATAGCTGTATGAGTGAACCATCCCAGATGTAGAAGGATTACTCCTTAAAGGGCGAACAATACTCCTATAAAGAACATGCATCTGGGGTGTGTGAAGAAATTACAAAGGTGTGTCAGAACACCATGACTTTTGGAATCTTGTTTAGAAAGAGAAGTAAAGTGATCCTTCTAAGAAAGTTCACAAAAAAAAAAGAAACACCAAGAATATTAAGGATGGAGGAAGGTTTGAGCTGTGTGTTTTCGAAGATGTTATAGTTGTGGGGAAGGTTGTGTTGAGTAGAGAAATGAAGCAACTGAGTTTTTGAGTCATTGAAAATGACCATGTTTTCTCTGCCCCAATTTGAAATATAAGATAGATCAAAAGTTAGTTGCTCCAAGGCCATTATTCTACCGTCAAATAACCGCCGTTGGGAGAAGCGTCTTTCAAATTGAAAGGAGTAATGAAGGGTGGAGTCATTGACAAAGAAATGGATAGGTGATGAAATAATTGAGAGGAGGTCATTAATGAAAAATAGAAAAAGTATTGGGGATAGGATATATCTCTGAGGAACACCACTATTAATATATTTAAAGGATGAACGGTGGCCGTCTACAACAGCTGCTACAGAAAGACCAGAGAGGAAATCAAAGAGAAGGATAGATTCCAAAAGAGGAAAGTTTGGAAATCAAAGCTTTGTGCCAGACTCTATTGAAAGCTTTCATTATGTCCAGCAAGACAGCAAAAGATTCACCGAAATGCCGAATTGCGGAGGACCAAGGGTCAGAGAGAAGGGAAAGATCACCAGTAGAGCGTCTCTTACGAAAGCCATAGTGGCGATCAGAGATAAGATTAGGAAAATTGAGATTTTTCAAAATCTCCTGTTGAGGATAGATTTGAAAAATCTAGAAATAATGGAGGTTAAAGAAATGGGACGATAGTTAGAGGGTTGAGGGGGGTTCCCCATCTCGGTGCTGACTGAATGAGTGCACGCTTCCAGCAAGAAAGGAAGGTTGAAGTAGAAAGACATAGACAAAAACAGTTTACCAAGACAGGGTGCAAGCTTGGAAGCACAAGTTTTGAGAACTATACAGGAGGGATACCATTAGGACCGTACACCTTCTTTGTGTTAAACTCAGAAAGAGAAGAAATGATGTCTTTAGAAGAAATTACAATTTTAGGCATAAATGAGTAGGAGGGTGTTGAAGGAGTAGGAATGGCTCCAGAATTGTCTAAGGTTGAATTAAAGGCAAAAGTTTGAGCGAAGAGCTCTGCTTTAGAGGAAAGCAAAACGGCAGTTGTACCGTCAGAAGATACTTAAGGAGGGAAAGAGGAATAAGCAAATTTTTGCAAAATGCCAGAAAGACTGTGAGGAAGAAGAACCAGAATGATTATTGCATTTTAAACAGAGAAAAGATTTTGAACAATTCTGGGATGAAATATGTTGAGTGAGTTTCTGGAGTTTGAAGATGACGGTAATACCTGAAGGCAGGAACCCTGCGTGGATAGCATGAGAATAAGCAGCGTTAAACCAAGGTTTGTTTGGCTTAGTAGAAGGGAAAGAATATAGAATGTACGCCTCCAAACAAGAGAGAATCACCTTGGTTATGCACTTTGCACACTCCGAGGGCCCCCTCCTATGGAAAAAGTAATCATTTCATGGGAAATCAGAAAAGTATAACCACAAGTCAGACCAGATAGTGGCACAGAAATTTCAGAAACGTCTTCTCGCTGAAGGCAGGGGCCATTCTTGCAAAAGACTTGAAGAGACAGGACAAGATACAGAGATAAGAAGGTTATTGGATGAACCCAGAGGAGGAAAGAGTTTAACAGTGTAAGAAAAAGGATAAGAAGTTAGGAAAAGATCAAGTATGTTGAGTTCATCATCATGGCAGTCAAGGATATGGGTCGAGAGATGCACCAACAGCTCAAGGTTGTTCTGGATAGAAAATTGGTAGGTGAGTTCACCAGCTGGATCTTGAGAACTAGATAAAAGCCATTGGCGGGGTGAACATTGAAATCACCTAAAATGATGATTTTAGAGAAAGGAGAAGAAAGAAAGAATGTATATATATATATATATATATATATATATATATATATATATATATATATATATATATATATATATATATATATATATATATATATATATATATATATATATATATATATATATATATATATATAAAGGTCAATGGGTAACATATATCTCCAGTCTGAAAATTAAAGCTGACAACTCTCAATACACAGCATTTGAAAATGCTTTAAGCAAAAAAAAAAAAAAAAAAAAAAAAAATTAGGGAAAACTGAAGAGGAAAATGATCCAGACTTTATCAATAAAGTACTTAGAGGAATGAGTATAATCGTTAGTACTGAGGTTAAAGGTTAAAGAGCTGGCATTAAAAAAAGATGAATCACACAAGCTATCCTCAAAGAGAAAGGATGCGACTAGTGTTCAGAAGAGCAGTGCAAGCTGCCATATACAGCATAACAAGTGATATAACAATTCAATAGATATAAAATTTTCTGTCAGTTATAGAAGGAGTTGAATTAGGATGAAAAACCTTAAGACTTCATTGCTTTCACTAACTATATATGTGGAACTGTCACAAATATGCAAGAAAAACTCCTTACAAGGACAGATGACAGCCCTATACAGAGGAAGCAACTAGAAAGGTGTAAACAAGTTCTGAAGGTGTCTATAAACACTTAAATTTAGAAAATTTGGTGAGGATAATAATGTGATCCTTCCAAGAAAAATAACACTAAAGAAAACACAAATGATTAGGACAAAGATGCTACAGCTGTGGGAAAGATTATGTTAAGCAGATAGATAGATGACAACCACCATGATTTGGACTTCATGGTAGCTCAGTGGGCTAGTTTTCTATGGCTTAAGGATTGAGGTTCGCCCCTTGCTCTCGCGTGTACTGCAAAGTATGCAAATTTAGGTTGGAACCTCAGATTTGATAACCTGAATGGACACACAAATTGTAGTTTGTAAGAGATTTTCTTTAGTTAATTAATTACAGTTTATATTATGGTGTATTATTAGCTAATCTCAATACTCACATGTCACTTAAATACATAGCTAACACTTACAACAGTTTATACTATTCCAACATACAGATATCACATTCTCTCTAAATTGCTCCTAGCATGTAGAAAGTTCACCCATTAAGAATTTGAAAACCTGTCCACTGGTCAAAAAACACTTAATTTGGCTGAATTGGAGCAGGCTTCCCTATCCAATCCAAACCCAAATAATCTGTGTAACATCAATTTGGTCAGGAATAACAAACCACTCAATTTGTCTTAGGTAAGAACCACACTCCTAGAATGTTTTTTTTTTTTTTCTGAACCAAATAAAAATATTAGAAGTCAATAATCAGTTGCCCATGGTGGCTCTCCTAGTAGCAACTAATTGAGATGGTGTAAAATTTCTAAAATAAAAAGAATAATGGAGAGTAGAGTCAATGGCATAAAAATGAATTCATGTGAAATAAGATGACAAAGATCATTAAAGAAAAACAGAAAAAGAGCCGGGGATAGAATAATGACTCTGCAAAATCTGCTATAGAGAAACCAGAAAGGATATCAAAGAATAGATACTGAAAAATGGGAAGTTTAGAAATCAAAGCTTTATGCCATACCCCATTGAACGCTTTTGATTTGACCAACATTACAGAAAAGGTTTACTATAATGAGAATGCAGAGGACCAAAAGTAAGAGAGAATGGAAGAATGACCAACAGTCATTGTTTATGAAATACAGTAATGGGGATCAAAGATTACAAAAATTAAAATTATCTATATCTTTCTGCTTAAGATAGACTCAAAAACTTTTGAAAGAAGTGGGATTACAGGAAAAAGACAGTAGGTAAAATGGTCGAGAAAAGTCCCTTCTTTTTGTGACAAAAGCTAAATGACTGCACAATTCCAATAAAAACAAAAAGTTGAAGTTGATATGTTGGAATTTATTAAAATAGTTAATCTAGGCAGGATTCAAGCTCGGAAATACTAGTTTTAAGAATCACTGGAGTGAAACTTCCAGGATCATACTCCTTAGTATGAAATTCAGAGAGAGCAGAAATTACGAACCTTTTTTTTTTTTTTTTAAATTATGACATTAGGCATCAGTAGGAGGGATGTTGGCATGATGCAATAATTCAATAATCTAGAGTAAAGCTAAATAAAATTTTTTGATTGAAGAGTTCAATTTTAACAGATGTAAGAAAACTGTGGAACAGTTAACAGAAACAGGAGGTGAGAAAGAGAAAGAGAAAGAAATAATTTAGAGTTAACATTTTTAGGAAAGCACCAGATTGTGTAGGAAAACTAGAAACCAATTTTTAAATCTCTTTATCTATGGATTACAAAATCAAAACTAAAAAACAAATCACATCACCTACATTTTCAAACAAATACAAATACCTTTATAGTTAACATAGGTATTAAATACAAATTTACACAAAAATAATTACTTACTTGATAAAGGTACTCCCCTTGGTCTTAAAACATTTGAAGCATAACTTTCTTGGAATATAGAATTCAAGACTATGATGATAAAATTTATTCCAAATAAAGATGGACTACCGATTTTTAAAAACTTAATACAAATATCAGATTCCATATTCTTATAAAAATTGTGAAAATTTTTTCCCTACATAAAAAAAAAAAAAAAAAAAAAAAAAAAAAAAAAAAAAAAAAAAAAAAAAAAAAAGCAGAAAAATTAGATGTAATATACAGAGGTGGGCAATGCTACTCAAAAAAATAATTAAGTTACTTGGAAAAAGTAATCCTGTTATTGTTATTACATTTCTTTGAAAGGAAAAGGAAAAGTAACGAATGTTCTGTTACTCTGTTATAGTATCTTAGGTAATTTATAAATCTGCATATATTAAATTTTTAACACTAAAAAAAATTTATTAATAATTTCATCAAAATTAATAATTATACATAAATTACAAACATGTATATATTTGTTTTTTTTTTTGTTTTCAATGCGTTCTGCATGCTGTTGGTTACCCTGTAATGTAAAGTAAATATACACTATTTTTAACCTGAGATATTTAATTAACAAAACTTTTTATGCTGCATTTGTTCCTGGCCTAATTTTATATATCTATATATATATATATATATATATATATATATATATATATATATATATATATATATATATATATATATATATATATATATATATATATATATATATATAATATTAATACGTAATATAAGGGTTTATAGAATGTATATATATTTTTTATTTACAGTTTAGTATATGGACTGACTGGCACCCTGGTAAACCCTGGCCATTTTTACTGACCCCAGCCCTAGCCCAGCTGTAAATCAGGGAAAACCAGGGTTTGCCTACCGGGGTTAAAATGGCAAATTATACTTATTAATGGTGGATTAAATCAAACAAAATATAAGAAAATTAAGATTTTTTTCTTTTCTTTTGACCACTCCTCTTCTAGTAGTGAATGTTCATCTTTGTGTTTTGATTTTAGATGCCCCCATAAAGATTTGGTTGAAAATTTTTTACTTTGGGAACCATAAGGTCCTCTTCTAATTTCCTAACTGCAAATGTTACATTTAGCTATTTCGAGCCTATCCTGAAACATATTAAGGTACTCCCATACTGCTAAAGCTAATCTTTTAGCCATAGTGGCTGAAAGCATAAACAAAATAATAATATTGAAATAATGTAGCTAAATGATACAAGTTTGATACACAGCAATAAAATAACCATATGTATAAATACAGGTTATATAGATAATTTTATATCTTACGTTTTTTCAAACTTTAACTTAAGGTCTTACCTAAGTAGACCTGTTGAATCACTATTGTAACTCAAAAAAAAAAAAAATTTCAAAAAATTTTTGAACTTTTTTGAAACTTTAATTATACAAAATCTGTAATTTTCTGAAAATTTTTCAGAGAAAATGCACATAATCATTAATTTAAGTGAATGTTGGCTATTCTACTCTTTTTTTATAATTTAATAGATCTCAATTAAAATTATATCTTTTTCTCAACCTAAAATTTCAGTTCTTTTGACTGCTTTATAAATTTTACGTAACCATAGCCAAATTCTAGCCCCAGTCACCCCATAGTTTAGTGTTTAAAAAATTTTACTCATAAAATATATGTTATGGGTTATATAAAATAAAATCATTCCAGAAATTTTTTCTCAGAAGTAGATTTGTATTTCCTGTTCTGGCTGGAACCAGAACCAGAAAAAAATTCAAAATTTCAGCCAGAACAGAATTCCAGTACATGTTATAATATATATAACCTAACCTAACTGTGCACAACGGCTAACAAAACGGACTAACCTACAAAAAATCCATGTTTGCTAAGTATATATGGTAAAATCTTAGTGAAGGGGCCCCAATTTTTTGTTCCTTCTCATCTTAGCTACAAAAAGGAAATGATATATATACTATATATATATATATATATATATATATATATATATATATATATATATATATATATATATATATATATATATATAATATATATATATATATTAATTTAAACGAACAACAAATTATTTTAAAATGTAAAAAATTTTTTAAAAAATAAATTAATTATGACGTCAGTATATCGTCTGCTGAAATTATAAAACTCTCCTTTAAATATTTTAACGAGGTTGCTATCATAACTTTTAAAATTTGCTAAAGCTAAAAATGGAAATGTTAAAAATTATAAAATATATATATTAAAATAAAATATATATATAATATATATATATATATATATATATATATATATATATATATATATATATATATATATATATATATATATATATATATAGAAGAGAGAGAGAGAGAGAGAGAGAGAGAGAGAACTCTGCCCCCACACCCCCTCCCAATGAGTAATAGTGATATAAAATTTTCACTTATATTTTTCTCTCTCTCTCTCTCTCTCTATATATATATATATATATATATTTATATATATATATATATATATTATATATATATATATATATATATATATATATAGAGATAGAGAGAGAGAGAGAGAGAGAGAGAGAGAGAGAGAGAGAGAGAGATGGATATAGAACTGTAAAAATTTTTTTACATCTTCTGCAAGTCACTGACCCAGCAACCTTGTTGTCCTAGAGACTTGTAGGCTTGTTATTTGCAAATCCCTACGCGTAGTTCCTGTCGAAGTTGCAGCCCGTTGGTATTTGCTAGTTTCAGCAACTTGGTCTCATACGAAAAAATCCGCTACTGTGAATGCTACAATTACCAAAGTTTCCTGACATCCTGATCCTCTGCAATGCACCTCCCTAGAACCTGTGCTAGTCTAAGATATCTAAGTTATGAAACTCACTGGAGTGAACTTCAATGTATGAAAACGATGCGAATATCGAAATAATAAATAGGAAAAAATGTTAGAAGCTATTATTTTAAACAAACACGCTCACCGGTCACATACAATCCAATAGCCTAAAAGTCAGAAAATCATTATTCAGGTTAAAACAAATAATGTCATATTTTCTTTCCATATTTTAAATCTCTCAATATAAATTACATCGGTTATCTATTGAAATATTTTTCATCAAAAGTATACTTTAATAATCATTAACTCCTTTACTTGGTAGCAAAATGACAGATAATGCTTTGTATATATATATATTCCCCGTCATCGAGATTTTAAAGCGTAATCTACCAGCTCACGTAATACGACATGTACAAACTTTACGATAACCTTAACCGCCCTACAAATAGAAACCTTTTATATTTTTTTATCCACTCATCAAAGATGGACAATGCTCTTTATGCTAAAAGCTACATAAACAGTTTTCAAAGTTCAAGATTTGAAAAATACTTTGTTTTATACATTAAACAGTGAAATGAATACTGAGGTCATAACAAAAAAATAAAAACGAAAGCATTTATTTGGATTTGTGACAGATTTTTAAAATCTGTAGTTTGGGAAAATGCTTCTTTAATAACAGAGTGGTATTTAATTTTTGGGAATAATTTTGTTTATAACTACCGTGTCAAACAGTGTCGACATGCTGATGGCAATGAAAACGCAAGTGTTTTTGCATTATTAGTGCTAATCTTAGATGAAAGAAGCTTATCTCGTATTTTTAAAGATGCTAAAATGATTTTAAGAAGCATTATGAGTGTTCACATAGGAAACTATATAACCAACTGATTCCTAGACAATACCAAGAATACCTCAACAGTAACACAAAAGGTAGTTATTAACTAGTGGTAACTTGCAAATATATATATATATATGAACTATATATACTTTCACTTTCTCAACTATTGGTTCTATGAAGTTTCATTATTTTTTTCTGTTCATCATTTTAAGTTGTTAAACTGGTATTCTCCCTCACTTGACAACATTTCTAATAGATATGACATAACAGTTGCATGTTTTGTTACTATCTAAAAAAAATTCAACGTGATTTAATTAAAGTGTTTTCAAAATGGGAAAATTTTTTCCTCTTTTATTTTTTTTTTATTTATTTTTTTTAAACAAATTCATAATTCAAAAATCCAAAGGTTTGTAAGGTAACTTCTTTTTCTAAATTTTAAAATTTCATCTTTCCAATTAATATGTCTGCCAAAATTGCAGTTAGCGTTCTCCTGTTGGTAAATCTGACCTAGCCTTTTTTATATATATATGATTTCTCTCCAACATCTCCACCCAGATCTAAGGTAACTTCTAGAACTTTAATAGGGCTAATTGGAGCATTTCTAACTTCTACGCTAACTTTTGCTGTAGGTACTGCTTTTACTCTGAAGATGTTTCGGTTTGTAACGATAAGGTGGGGCTGTCTGTAAT